>JAOXYA010134900.1:0-10213 GCA_028565675.1 Sorex palustris | reverse complement strand
TGTTCTCTGATACCTCTTAAACCAGCACCCTTGATTTGCAGAGTCTCACAGGCATGTGTCAATCTAGGGCTTAGCTGGATCTGTCAATTAACACCATGAGAGCTCAGAGTGCCACCATTCCAAAGGCCACGGGTCATGAGGACCAAGCAAAATCCATCTATTGTTTTGTCCAGCTCGCCCAGGGAGATAAGAAGATGGAGGCAAGAGAGTTCGTGTCTCTGGAATCCAAGTAGGTTGATCTTGACCCAGAAGGTTCCTGGCTTTAGTCAAAATCTAGATTCATTTCTTCACTTTGTATGTTTAAGACTTTTTTTTATTTAGGCACCATTGTTCAAACAATTGTTATGATTCCAACTTCAGGCCAAACACCTTCCGATTCTTCTCTACCACCAGTGTCCACCTTCCCCACCAGTGTCCCTCCTAATATTCTCCTCCCCTCTCCCACGAACCTATCCCAATTTTTAAAAAGGCAACTATTTTGCAACACTGCATTTGACCTTTCATCGAACCTTCACTGATTCTTCAGGGAACACTGAACCCAAAGAGCATCAGCAACGTGCCAAATGCTCCATCCGCTCAACTCTCATCACCCACATCCCCTTCCCATTCCCACTATCCCTACCTCCAGGACTTCCACCATGTTCATGAAGAAGACAGACTCAAAAAGGCAAGCCTCCTGGAAGACAAAAGTGAGTGATAATAGAAATGGCAGAGAAAGAAACCACCACCAGGAAATAAATCCTTTATTGCTGGGAGGGGGAATCCATGGGGAGTGTTAACAGTGAAATCATGGAAGGTCCTTCATTATCAAATCCTTCTCACTGTTCAGTTCTCTCAGAATTCAACTCGTTTTGCTGACCTTCTCCCTGTGTGTTCCATCATCTTCTCCTTCAGGCCCCAATATCTTTGGTCCAAAATAAACAGCTTCATGCCGACTCTCTTGGCTCTCAGAACCTCATACCTACTGATTCGAGGCTCTATGGTCCTGCCTGTCTTTCACCCAACAGCCTTCCCCTGGAAACCTCCCTAGCTGTGCTTCATTAACAGGAAAGCTAAACTCTTTAACATCCAGTTCAATTAAATTTATCTCACAAAAACCTCCCCTGAAGAGGTTGTCCCCACACCTCGGTATGTTCAGGCCTCTACACGCAAGACCTCTCCAGGGTTCTCAAGGAGAAGTGCATGCATCTCTTTGACAATTTCCAGCTTCGACTCCAGTTGCGAAGCTTGCTTCCTCAGCCTGCTAGCTGACGCTGTCTGAGCTCCCTTCTGCAAGTCAATGGATTGCTTCACAAGGCTGTATACATCTACCAGGAGGAAAATACCTGCAATGACTATCCCTGCCACCGGAACCTGTTTGCTCATTGCCAGTGCAGTGTCTCCAACAGTAATGGCACTTTGGGCTGAGATTCTTCCACTATTCATGAGGCGTGTTGCTGAGGCCGTAAGGCGAGGATTAGCTTTGATCAACTCTATGGCAGGAATGTTCTTCACAAAGTCCATCGCATCTTCGGAAACAATTTTTCTCATGGAACCTATTTTGGGGAAGCAGTTAAATACAGTTTTCTTTAATACTTTCTCTGGGTTGACCTCGGTTGATGTCAACTTATTGGCATCATCTTCGATGGCTGCCATTCTTTTCTTTTCCACGATGTGGGTGAATACACCAGTTAGAGTAGATGCACTCCCCAGACTCAACCCAGCTGCTGCCAGACCCAGACTGACCCCAGCTGTCACGGGGGCCAGACCCATGCCAATAATGGTCAGGATGCCAGACACAATGCTGGTGGACTTGGCCACCACGTTTGAGATGGTGCAGCCCTTGTGTATCTTGTCGGCTTTGTCTGCCAGTGCTCGGAGCTGTGTTATTTGTTCCTCAAGTTTTCTTTTCATCTGAAGAAACTCTTTCAAGAGGATCTCCTTGCACTCCTGCTCCTGTGGCTCTATGTCCTCCATTTCTTCAACTGTTTCCTGAGTCATCAAACTTTTGTGTACTTCCTCTGCCTCCTCCCTGTAAAAAATGAAGATAGGAGATTGGCATCCAGTCTGATTATCTGTAAAATGGACTCAGTAAGGTCCATCCTGTGGTAAACACAGAGCATTTACTATCGATACAATGAAAAAAAGTTTTGCAAATGTAAGGACCTTTAAAAAAGACATTATGGGACCAGAGAGATAGTACAGCAGGTAAGATCTTTGCCTTGTACATGACACGGCTGGGTTCAAACCTCAGCACCTTTTATGGTTCTTCAAACCCCATCAGGAGTAATCCCTGAGCACCACCAGATGTGGCCTAAAATCCTCAATAAATAAAACATTAAATAAAATGTCTAACATGTAGATTCTTGTTGTACTTATTTATACAGAAATAACTATTTTTTATTTTTGGGGTCACACCTGATGATGCTCAAGGGTTACTCCTGGCTCTGCACTCAGGGTGATGTGATGTTCAGAGGATCATATGGGGTGTTGGGGTGGGGGATAAAACCTGGGTCGTTTACGTGCAAGGCAAATGCCCTACCCACCTTCCTATCACTCCAGCCCCCAAAAATAAATTTTATAAAATGATCTTAAGGTGTTCCCAAGAAGGAGGTATTTCATGGAACAGGGAGATCAGATGGTAGTTATGGCACATACAGACATGTTCCTGACCCAGGTTTGATACCTGGCATCACCTCGTCTCTAAGCACAGTGAATATAGCCCTGGAGACCTTGAAGCCCCTGCAAGGTCCATGATAAATTGTCCTGCAAAGCCCTTGAAACCCACTGACCAACCACCTTTGAAACACAAATGAGATCCCCAGGTCTCCTGATAACCCCGTGACTTCTTCTGGAAGAACTGAATATTAGATAAAAAAAAAAAAGTCTCTCAAGACAGCAAGTAAACAGTATCAGTGCAACAGGTGCTCCTAGGGCGGGAACTCTGACATGAGATGGAAGAGCATGAGGGGCTTCATCCCAGGACTCTGAGTGAAAATTGAGGTGACCCACTGTCAGACCTGCCCTTTGCCTTGGGCACCCAGGAAATGGTGTCCAGGTCCTATAATGTCCTGTTTCATACAAGTGTCCTCATATGTCTGGGACCTTGCCAACTGGGAAATGTATCATGGTGGTTTGTGATGTGAGGCTGGGATCATGGGGTAACAATTCTGACCTCAGTGAAAGGATAAATGTTGTAGGTTAGCAAGTGAGCAGCAAGACAATGACCCCAGTAAACATTTACATACAAAAGGTGGGCATGAAGAGATTCTTTTAGATATGTACTGGCTTTCTGTTTTGCACTCGCACCTGTTCTCAGGGCTTACCATAGGCTCTGTGCTAAGGGATCACTCTTGGCAGTGCTTGGGGGTAGTTATGAATCAAACCTGGGTCAGCTGCACAAAAGGCAAGTGTCCTGTGTGCTACACTGTCTCTCTGGTCCAAGATTATGCTCTTGAGCAAGCCTCTGCCAGGCCCTGAGGAGCCTTCTCTAGACGAAATCTCGACTTGGTGTTCCGTATCCTGTTTTGCCACCTTATATTTCCCTGTATTAGAAAACATCAGTCTTTTAGCAAGAACCCCCACCATTTTTGACATCCCATCCCCCTTGATATCAGACAGGAATTCCTTCCATGGACAGGGAAGTATCACCTTAGAAATATTCCAGAGTCAAACTTTTCTCTCTTTACCTCTTTAAGCTTGCAACCCTTCGCTATATGGATCTATAACTGTGAGTATAATCAGTTCTCGGCATGCTATGAGTCCTGATAGGGAAAAGTCAAACCTGAGGGTGGTTTGAGGTATCCCGAAGTGTGGTTAGTGTCAAGGGAAGGAGAGTCGCTAGAAAGTATTTTTGAAAGGACATTCTGGCTCTTTAGGATTTAAAAATCTCAAACTACAGAGGTAGAAAGGATATTAATCATATGTTCTTGTATCTTTTTTCTTCAGAGCCTGATGCCATTAACCTTACTATGTGGCCACTGGGTCCAGTCTCAGACCAAATGATGGGACAAAGACATGCCATTAACAGTGTTACCTGGCACTCTCTCATCCACACCTTGACCTCTGACCCAACTCCTGCCCTCTAAACTGACTCAAGCCATCCCCACAAATTAGCTGGTGACATCCCGCTGTGTGTCCTCTTAATCCATGTGCCAATTCATGGAAACACTGAAAGATTCTGCAGATATTAGGAAGCACAGACAGCAACTTCTAGTTATAAATAGATTTGCTTTGGGACAGTGCGTTGAGAAGGAATTGTCCTTTTTACAGAACAGATGGGACTCTCTTCATCATTAATCAATGACACAAAATTGGCTGACACCACAAATTTGACTAAGCC
Organism: Sorex palustris; assembly: GCA_028565675.1. NCBI lineage: Eukaryota > Metazoa > Chordata > Mammalia > Eulipotyphla > Soricidae > Sorex > Sorex palustris. Next base: position 5,892 of record JAOXYA010134900.1, on the reverse strand, counting down.
ACACCACCCTGCTGTTCTACTCTATGTAGAATTGAAGCGTCTATCAAATGGTAGCTGAGAATCACCCACCCCAGGCAGGTTTAAAGGAAGCAATTAGCAAGTGGACCCTGTCAGAGGGGCCATGTCCTCTATCACACTCAGAGGAGACATCCAAACCAACGGCTCCCTTACATTCTGTCCTGGACACTGATCCTAGTTCTGACCATGGCTTCCAAGTCTTCCAAGTTGGAATAATGGTCAATTCTTCCAACTAGCACATAATCCAATTCCATCCTGAAACCTGCCACTGATCCTGGTCTAGGTCTGAACTCGCCTTTGGGCAGACTTTTTGCAATGGTTTCAACCTTTGATCCTTCAGTTTATTCTAAGAAATTCATTTTTATTAACAAGATTGTACGATTATTCTTACAAAACAACCCACAATTCTAACTCTCTAAGACAAAGTCCAGGGGGACAGAGCAATAGTACCAGGCTAGGGTGTTTTCCTTGCACATGGCTGACCCGGGTTCAATCCCCAGAATTCCATATGGTCCCCCAAGCACCACCAGGAGTAATTCCTAACCGCGGATCCAGAAGTATCACCTGAGCATAGCTGGGTGTGATCCAAAAAGGAAAAAAAAGACAAATTCTAATACCTCTGAGGTTAGCACGGATAGAGCTGGTATGTAACCCAAATCCTTCCAACTAGATTTCACTTTCTATCTTATGGACAAAAGGGACCTACTGAGTTTTTGGATTCTTTAGGTAGGGAGAACAAAATACCAAGCTAGAATCCCCAAGAACACAAAATGTCAGTATTTTTCTGACTTTGCAAAAGGAAGTTCTACTTGGCTTTCATCTCCAAGCTAAAGGTTCTCATCTCTTCTCAGCAAATTTTTCAAAATTAAGATTAAAGGAGCACCAGCTGTATGTTGGTCATTATGCTAAGCACTTTATATACATCATGCAGTTTACTCACAAAACTGGACAGATTAAGAAACTTTTGGAAGGTCCCTTGAGAAATGGGATTTAGTCACAAAATCCTCCCAGATGTCAAACATTTGTCAGCAGGGAATAGATACCTTCTTTACTCATTGTGTTCTGGATGAAGGAATAAAGAATTAGATGAGAGTCATGGGGTGGCACTTCCCCAGGATTGAGTTGAAGGTGGTTCCATCTTCCTGAGCAGAGTCCCCTAGATACTCCTGATAAGTCACCTGGTTCCATAGATGGATTTCCCCCCCCACCACCATCCCACGATTATAAAACCTGCTTCCTAGTATAATCGCATTAAGATAAAATGGAGACGAGACATTTGATGAGAGAGGAGAGTAAAATGAGGCATAAATACCAACTCTTAAGTTATTAAATCAAATGTCCATAGAAGAAGTAAGTCTACACCCCATTCAGCTTCCTCCTAGCCTGCTCCATGCACAGAGGAAATGCCCCAGGAGAGCAGTGTAGAAAGGTGGCAACTCCCCACCACAATGAGATGCCTCACCAGAAAGCAACATTAACCTTGGAGTTTCAGCCCCAGAATTCATGATGCCATCTCTGCCTCCTGTGTGTTTAAGAATAAAGAATCTCTCATCCCTTAAAAGGAGTGTCTCCCACATATCTAATTTCTGGCTATTTAATTTCTTGGTAAATCTGGCTCCAAGTTGTTGGGATCTGGCCAAAAGCACAGTAGCAATTTTTGGGGTATCAGGAAATCTGATGGCACCATCAATCAGACTACTGATGCACTCGCCCAGTAGGTGTAGGTTGACCTGCTGGGTGCACCATAACTCTGATTAGAATGATCTTGTGGGGAATGCTGGAGGTAAAAGGCATGGAGGGGTAATAAGACTGTCTCAGGGTTGCAGATCAAACTCCTCACCCTGCCTCACCTCACTCAATATAGAAACTCTATTTCTTCTCCTGTTATCTCGAAGCATTCAATGGCTGTCCTGGCTTCATTGTGAGCCATTTAACAGTAGGAGTAGGGAAGTTCTGAGTGAGAACCTCAGCCATGAGCAGTGAGCACCTCTCCCCTGGATCCTGGGGAGATCCCAGTTGGAGATATCCTCACAAATGCCAACTGGGTGATTCCTTTCCCCCTCTATTGTTCACATGCTGTTCAACACTCTTTCAATTCTTGATTCCTCAGGAGGATATCTCAAAACCCCTCATTGTGTGGGGTCTCAGGGAGGTCCCAGTCAGAGAACAGGAAACTTAATACCTGAACTCATTATTATACAGGATCTCACACTCAGCACTCTGTATCTAGTAGAGAGGCATGGCTTCACTATTGGGGAAAGAACAAAGTGTGGAGTTCAATGTGAGTAAGTGGGCTCTACACAGTAGATTGAAAATGGTTCCAGGCTTAACTCCAGGATTACAAATGCTCCTCAAACCCTCTGCAAAATCTCCCAATGAACCCCACGACATAGAGAAGGCTCTCTCTCATCCACTCTTGCTGAGATGTCCATGGTGCTCCTCACTCGGGTAATAACTGAGTCTCTGCATGAACTCCATGCTGGTCTAGGCAGGGGGCACTGTCTGATGACTGGCATGGAATTGTCCTGTGAAAAGCTTTTGATGACATGATGACTGTTGATCCAGAGCTAGATATTCCCAGCCTTACCCCTCTTGTTCAGTAATATCCCACAAACCTGAGGCCATAGGAGGTCAATTTCTCAGTGCACCTTTGAAGGACCCCAATCAGGCTCTTCCTTTCTGACTTTAGTGGGTTCCTATTCACATCCTATTCTACATTATGTAGAGGAAAACAAGGATGAAAAAACAAGCGATGAAGGAAGAACATAAGGAGAGCAAGAAAATAAAAAGAGTAGCTGAACAAAATGGTTCTAATGATACAATCAGTCAACTGACACAGTGTTCAAGAAGTCACAGAAGAATCTCCATGAGAACCTGGAAAAACTCCACAAAGAATGGAGCCATATTTAAGGTAATTTTGAGTGGAGGAATCTTTTGACTACACCACAGAAACAAAAGAAAAGTGAAATTTATGGAAGCTCTTAAAAATTAAATCTTACACAGAATGCCCATAAACCAAGACAATGCAACTAGACATCTTCAGACACAGTTTGAGAGCCACACACACACACACTCATACATACCCATTTGGGTTGTCTTTCAGGCTTGCCAGCCAGAATGTGTGTGGGGATGTCAGCAATATAGTTTCCTCTCCTCTCCCAGGCAGCATCTGGATTCAGGGCAAGAGGTATGAGCCTCATCACCCCAAAAAGCCCAGAGATGGAAGGGCTGAGGATATGGAGGGCCTTCTTCTCCTACCTTATCCTCACAGGGCAAGGGGAGGGGCAGCGGTCAACAGACCTGGGTTCAAATCCAGGCTCTGCGCCTGCTTCTTGGATGGCCTGAGCCCTTTCCCTCACTCCCTGAGCTCAGTGTCCTCATCCCTAAGTAGTCACCACCCCCTGTTCTTACAATGAGATAACCAATGAGGGTGAGGAGGCAGGCAGGTATAAAGGCAAGGAACGGCATGGCAGCGACATCCTGGGGAGAAATAAAACCAACTAGCCCTAAGGCTGTCAGGACCCACCTTGTGCACCCAGGAACTAAAGCCTGATCAGACCTTGACCGGGTGCCAGGACAGACCTAGAAAGGCTGCACCGCATTTCAGAGAGAAGCTCCAGTCAGGCCAAGAATATCAAGAAGACCAGCAACCACTCCCAACTCTGTCCCCTTAGCAACCATCCTAGCAAAAGACTCTTATATAGGCAGAAAGCCCCATTGGGGCAGGCTGAAAAAACCTTGACCAGAGCCAACTTGACCAAAAGAAGTATATGCATATGCTGCCCAAACCCATCTTTAATGCCGAATGTGCAGTGCCCAAATGCTTGCGGTACCCTCATCTCCCCTCCTGGGATGCGTACTTTCAGGTATTGTTCAGATCCAATGCTGGGATTGAACTGGAACTCCCTTGTTCTCTCCTGAGCACAAAATACTTTCTTCTAACCCTCAGCTCCTCACAGGCTTCCTCGAAATTGCCAGATAACATCTGTTCCACCTCCCTGCTTGTCTTCTTCTGAAGTTCTTTTCTGAGAGAAAGGCAAGAACCCGAAAGGCTTGGGTAGATCTAGCACTGACTTCTCTTCCTGCAAGGAGTAACATAGTCCTAGATTTCCCCAGCTGTTCCTGGGGGGTTGCGGGAACAGATGTGGGTCGACAGAAAGCAGTAAGTACTCTTCATGGGGTGGCCACCTCTCAGGGTCCACATAAGACTCTTGGGGACCCTGACAGCATCAGTGAGAAGGTTGGGTGGGGTCCTCTCCCCCCTACTTACCCAGGGATTTTCCTCCTCAGGCTCTTGGGAACCAGATCTGAGTGAGGGGTCCTGCAGAGACAGCCAGGCCTGCTATTAATGACCCCACAACTAGTGCCTACTTCCTCAGGAGACTGAATGGAAACTGAAAGCACTGAGCAGAACAGGTTCAAACCAGTTCCGCAAAACACCCCCTGAAAGCACCCCCACACTCACATCCTCTTAGAACAGCTCTCCCAGGTCCTAAATTCATATTCCTGTCAGCTGAACCACAGGTTCAGGAAGGAACCACCACTCAGACTCTTAGGTAATTATGTGCCCACACCAGGACATAATCCCCCCCCCACCTTTACCTTCCAAGGCACAACACTTGGCACAGTTCTCGATTATTGTTTACTCCTGGCTCAGAGCTCAAGAATCTCGCTTGACAGGCTTGGGGAACCAGATGGGGTGTCAAGATCAAACCTGGGTCAGTGGTGAGCCAGGCACACGCCCTACCCAATCTACTATCTCTCGGGACCTTGAGTCATGATTTTTATGATTTTCTAATGTAGCAATTAGTTAGTAATAATCTTTTGAAAACTAATCTTCCCTATTATTGTCCTTATGTTGTTTTATTGAAAAAGAATTGGGGGAACTCCCAAGTGGGGCTCAGAGGACCCCGGGGTCACTTTTGCAGTTCTCCGCTCAGCTGGTACAATGCTCAGGCCCTGAGGTGCTGGGGGTCAGGGGTCACTCCTAGCTGTGTTCTGCCACCAGGGCTACACTCAGCAGTGCTGGTGTGTGGTGGGAATGTGGTACTGGGGGTTGACTCAGGGTCTTGCACAGATAAGATGTGCACCCACACCCCTAGGGTGACCCCATACCTGCTTCTGGACTTTTCTCCTTAGCAGACAGGGATAGAGTGTGTGGGGGCCTCAAGAAGTCAACTTGCCCCCATCATGGAGCCTGTTTCAAGTGGGACTGATGCCCAAGGGTCACCCAGGCCCTCTCCCCCAGCTGTGAAGGAAGAGAGGCAAGATTTTTCGAATATCAGGACCCCACTGCCAGTTTTTATTCTTAAAAAAATAAATTATTGTTTTGTCACTGTGAATTACAAACTCTCAAAAATATTTGTGATTGAGTTTCAGGCATACACTGTTCCAACACCGTTCCCTTCAGCAGTGCCCATTACCCTCCACCATTGTCCCAAGTTTCCCTCCAGCCCCAGAGTCTCCTTCATGGCAGACACATGTCCCCTCTGCATCTCTCTGAAGTTTTTCCACCTCCAGAATAGGGTTAAAATCTCCTCGCCTGGAGGGCACAACTGGTGTGCACCTAGAAAGCTGAATGAGGGAAGTGGGCCTCATTAGTAGCTCTATGGAAGTCAGGATCTGACCTCGCCTGGACCATTGATATTTGAAACTTGTGGCCACCTCCACTTGAGGAAGTAGGGTTTTCTTATTTGAGGAGGCAGCAATAATTTCTAGGACCTTCCTTCTCCTTGGTCCTTCCTGTATTTTTTTCCCAGCCTGTTTCCATACTTTTTATTTTTATTTATTTATTTTCTTAATTTTTATTAGTGAGACACCATGAGGTACAGTTGTAGACTTACAAATTTTTGTGCTTGGGTTTCAATTATACAA
>JAOXYA010134894.1:0-10213 GCA_028565675.1 Sorex palustris | reverse complement strand
GATCTAGTGATCCCTGAGCACAAAGCCAGGGTAAACATAAACATCAATGGGTGTGACCCAAAAATCAGAGTTAGGTGTGGAGAGGGAAAGGGAGAGAGAGAGAGAGAGAGAGAGAGAAAGTTAAAGGAAATGTGTCTGTCACAGAGGCAGGAGGTGGGATGGGGTGAGAGAGAGGCAGGCCCGTGCACGAAGGGATGCGGGCGCCCGCCGCTGGGCCTTCTGCAAGGGTCGCCCCTCAAGTCCAGGACTCGCCTGACTGTAGGGCGGGGGTGGGGTGGGGGGCGCTCCCCTAGGGGAGGGGGTGAGCGGTTGGGGGGTTCAGATGAGAATGGGCTCGTGGGGGGGCGTCACACAGACTGGGGAGAGGCCCCCCTGGGCCCCGCCTCCGCAGCCCCCTCCCCACCTGGGGCCGATGGGGCCCAGCCCCCCTTCTTAGACAGGATCCCTTTGGGTGTCACCCCAGGTGGGCCTGCGCCTCCTGGAAGGGGCCTGGGGGAGGCCAGGTCCTGGCTGGACCCTTTCCAGGGGAAACTTTACAGGGCTTAATTTTTCAGCGAAGGAAAAGCAGAGGTTGGGAGGGGCGCCTCCAGCCGCAGGTTCCAGTTTGGTGAGTGGCCGCAGAGGTGAGGGTGGGGGGCTTCAGGCCCTTCAGAGTAAATCGTGGAGAACCCAGAGCCTTTTCAGGGTTTTCTCCCGTGCACCAAGAGCTAGGAAGAATTCTGCCCTGCAAACTCCTTGCATTTATTCTTCTCCTTTTCCTGTTCCAGACCAGTACCCAATCACAGCCCACCCCCCAATCACAGCCCACCCCCTCACACCGCCCCCCCAACACTGGCCACAGTTCTTCATCTTTGGTCAGTTGCTCCCTTTGGCAGGGAGGAAGGTGCCAACCCTGCCGGGGGACCCAGGGTTCCAGGAAGATGGTGCGGATCTTGGCCAATGGGGAAATCGTGCAGGATGATGACCCGCGGGTGAGGGCCACCCCGCAGGCCCGCAGCAGCGCCCCTGGGCAGGTAAGGTCCCAAGACGCCCCTGTGCGGGGGAGGGTGGACACCTGCCTCCCTTCCTTTTGCGACACAGCACCCGGACACCCTGACTGCTCACTCATCCGCCTTGGTCCCCAGCTCTCTCTGCACACTGCTGGGCCAGGGATCCTGGGGGTGGAATCTGGGCGACCCCCGGTTAGATCCAGGCCAGTCCAGCAGCCTCCCCGCACCAGAGGCTTGCAGAGATTCCAGAGGCCCCGGGAATCTGCTCAGGCTTTTTCTTTCCAGAACCAGTGGGAGGAGGAGGAAACGGGAGTGGGTAGCGGAACTGAGCCTGGGACCACCCAGGGTTCAGAGGAAGGGGTGCAGGGTCAGGCTGGGCCGGGCACCCACCTGCCTTGGATCCTTCATTCCTTCATGCCCAGCCTCTGCCCCCAGGCAGGGCTCAGGACCTTGTTCCTTGAGCGAGGGGGACACTTGTGGTTGGCATCTGGGGTTGGGCACCTCATGGTGGGCAGCTGGGGTTGCTCGAGAAAGAAGGACTGAGACGAGGCTGGCTGTCGAGGGGCCAGCCCCGAGCTCCGTCCTGCTGGTCAGCGGGACCCTCACACTCTCTGTCTCCTCCCGACAGAGCTTTCTCAACAGGGGCCACGGCACCCCCCTGGGGGGTCCTGGGACCCGCCAGCAGCAGGCCGCTGCCCGGCTGGGGGCGGCCCAGTCCCCTTTCCACGACCTCAACCGGCAGCTGGTGACCCTGGGCTTCCCGCAGTGGTACCTGGGCAACCACGCCGTGGAGCCCGTCATGTCCCTCCTGCTGCTCTTCCTGCTGGTGATGCTTGGGGCGCGGGGCCTGCTGCTGGCGGGCCTCGTGTACCTGCTGGCCCACCTCAGCCAGCGGTGACCGTGGTGGCCAGAGGGAGCTGCGGGGGTGGCGAGCCTGGAAGGCGCTTCCACCCGTGGCCCCATGTGTCGGGCACAGGCCGGCAGCCCCCATGGCCCTCCGAGAGTCAGGGCAGCATCCCGGGCCCCCTGAGCTGCCTCCGGGAGAAACCAGGCCTGCACGGGGCGCATCGTCCATGCAAGAAAGGATCCCCCTTTCCGGCTTTCCCCCCAATCCTTGGTGCCAAGAAGAAAGCCCTGGCATGGCACCCATGTGCTTCAGACCCCCACCCCTGGTTCTGGCCAGCAGCCCTGGGGGTCGGAGCAGGCTGGAGGTTGCCTGACTATGAGAGCACCGCGTAGTCTTCTGGGTATTTTTAAAATCAGCTACCTTTTATTTATGGCACCCGGTACTGGCGTTGTGTGCATTGTGGTGGCGTTTTCAATAAATCTGAGTCAAAGGAATCTGAAGCCACACACTCGTGACTGTACAGCGTTGGGTAGGTCCCGGGGGTGAGGGAAGGACAGTGTGAGTAGCTGGGCTTGGGGTTGGGGTGGAAGTGGCCCGGGGCAGCTCTGACCTGGGGTCCCCTGCCTCCCACCCGGAGAACATCTCAGTTCTGTGGGAGATGCCCAGCTCGGGAACTGGCTCTGTGGGAGGCAGCTCCAGGGGGCGTGGGGTGTGGGGGGAGGAAGTTGTGCAGCTCTGAGGGTCTGGGACCGAAGGGGCGGGAGGCCGGGATTCGGGGGCTGTCCCTCACTCCCGTGACAGCCAGAGGGAGAGAAGAGATAGGATGGCATGGCAAGATGATAGATGAGGCAGCACCAGGCCGGGGTCCTGAGATGCAGAGGACCCCAGCGGGTGAGGACCCCTCCCCGGAGGGAGCCAGCAACCCCCACAGAGGGCTCACAGCAAGAGGCAGCAGCCACCTGGGTTGTGGACGGTGGCCCTGGGCAGGGGAAGGGCAGTTACGCAGAAGGGCCACCTGACCCGAGAGCCGAGTAACCTCCCAGCACATGCCCTGTGTCCATCAGCCAGCACAAGTGGCCCGCAGACCTCTAAGCAGCCCCCTGGCTGGGCCACCCCAGCCTCAGCTGGCTCGCAGGTCCTGGGGCTCAGATCTGGGGCTCCCCCCTGCAAGTAGCCCATGGACCCAGCTTCCCAGTGCCCAGGCACTGTCATGTGCACTGTGTGTGTGTGTGTGTGTGTGTGTGTGTGTGTGTGTGTGTGTTGGGGGGGAGGTTCAGCTGATGGCTGTGCAGAGGGTGGGGTAAGGGAGAGGGTCCCAGCTCCTTCAGGAGGGAGAGGCTGTACTGCCCGTGGGACCCTTGGGCGGTAGAGCCACTGTGACAGCCAGGCCCCGGGAGGTGCCCGTGCCCAGTTGGGTGGTCTCTTGCTTCGGGCAGTGCTCTCCCTCCCTCCCTCGTTGAGGGCACAGCCTTCCTGTCACATGCCAGGACAGAGAAACCCTGGGGCTTTGTAGAGGGTCTCCAGAGGGCAGTGCAGGGGCCCAGCCCAGCCTCTACTGCCAAAAGCACATGCAGGGAGGGTGGGGGGAGGGAGGGAGGGAGGAGGAGGGGGGAGAGAGAAAAAGAGAGAGAGAGAGAGACAGAGAGGCAGAGAGGCAGAAGAAGGTAGAGCTGTGGAGGCCTGTGGTTGGGACAAAGGGGAGAAACCAGTTGCCTGGCTTTAGGGGGCAGAGCTCGGGAAGGATGCTGACGCTGCACAGATGAACCCTGACCTTCTGGGTAACTGCCTCCAGGGCTGCCGGGCAGTGGCACCAGGCCTAGTCCCTGCGGAGCTGCCCTGTGGGAGGCTGGGGCTCAGAGTCCCACTCCACCTCCCTGACCGGTGACTGTGGCTAGTCCTCACTTTCCCCACACCCCCACCCGCCCCTCATCTTCACCCTTGTGTCACGGGAGCAGGTGGGGAGCGAGTGTGAATTCACGCAGATGCGGAGGCTGGTTTTCCTTCAGTGCTGGCATTCGGTAACGTCACTACACCCACAGAGCACGAACGACATTAGGACGCGTCGTTTCCCTTGCCGTGGCTCTCACAGGACACAGGGCTGAGTAGGACTCTCTCCCTGCTGCTGGAACAGACAGCCCACAATCCCCCACACTCACACCACACACTGGTGTGCATTGATCCAGTGTTGAGAGAACGGCGAGTTCACATCCTCCAGCTGCGGGGGAGGCCCAGCTCCCGGCCTGAGGGCTGCAGGCGGGGTCAGGCAGAGTCCAGGGGTCCCTGGGAGGCGCAAGACACTCCAGGTCTCATGAGACCCTCCGTGATGGATTCTGAAGATCAGAGAAAGGAAAGGGTGTGACCTCCCCACCTGGAGTCTGTGAGTTGCTTATAGTTATCACGCAGACCACCGGAAATCATCCCACATCCTTCAGGCAAGGCTCCCCCCCCACTGGGAAACTCAATGATGTAGGAAAACTACACTTAAAATCTAGTCTTTGAAAGGAGATACATTCACATGGCAAAGGTCAAATGGATACACAGAGAAGGCTACTTCCACTGATACACATTCATTCATTTGTCTGTCCAGTACATTCATCTGCCTACCTACCCATCCATCCAATACATTCATCAATCCATCCATTCGTTCAGTACATTCATCCACCCAATTCATCCATCCACTCAATCTATCAACCCAACCATCTAATCTACCCACCCAATCCATCCATCCATCCATCCATCCATCCATCCATCCATCCACCTATCTATCCACCCATCCATCCATCCATCCACCCATCCATCCATCCACCTATCCATCCATCCATCCATCCATCCACCCATCCATCCATCCATCCACACATCCATCCACACATCCATCCATCCATCCATCCATCCATCCATCCATCCATCCAATACATCCATCAATATTTATCTTCCTTCACCTGTAAAAACACCTTTTAAACAATATTTATCCTCTTCCTTCTCCACCTGTAAAATCTTCCTTCCTTCTCCACCTTTTAAATCCTTCCAGAGAGAGCTGGAGAGATGGTACAGTGGGTAAGGTGCTTGCTTGCACATGAACAACCCAGATTCGATCCCCCGCATCCCATATGGTCCCCTACTCCCTGCCAGGAGTGATCCCTGAGTGCAGAGCCAGCAGGCGTAACCTCTGAGCACACCAGGTATGGGCCCCCAAGCCAGACCAGACCAAGTAAGACAAACCCTTCCAGAATTCATTCATGCAAATGTGAACACACACAGAAACAGTACTTTTGTCCTTTTCCATACCAATGATGGGAATGTCGGCCTCCCCACACACCACCCCCACTGTGTTCTGGACACATTGTGAGCCAGGACACAGAGTGGCATTGTTCTGTGGGGTTTTGGTGTTTGGGCGAGTCGTGGTGCCAGTGGGTCCCTGGGGCCACCGGGGCTGACTTCCAAGGGCCCAGCTGCTCTAACCCTGCATGGAGTTATTTCCTCGAATTGTGGGATCCCCTTTTCCACTGAGCTCCCGAGTCGGGAAGCTCCTTCATGTTGTAAACTGAATCCCGGGTCCCCCATCAGATCAGCACCTCCCAGGGAGCGTGTGTCTCCTGAGCACCCAGAAAGGCTGGTGGGAGCCGCCTTGGGAAGCACAGCCCCGATGATTCCCTCTCCCGTTTGGCTGGGCGGAGCATGTCTGCTTTTTGGCAGAGCAAGGAGTCCTGAAACCTCCGCCTTGATGCTGTTCCCCAAGGCCGAGGTCCCCCCGCCCCCCAGCTTCTGATCTGACAGCACCAGCACCGAGGCAAAGCTGGTTTCCTGAAGGCCCTTCGCAGCCACGGAAGTCACTGGATGACTCCCCAGGCAGCTCTTGCCTCTAGCTGGTCCTCGGTGGGATGTGCGAAACATGTGGATTGGGCTTCCCGTCATTGTCCCCCAGACCCGGATCAAAGAGACTCAGAGGAACCATGAAGAGTAGTGACTCGGCGTCAATCTTTCCCCAGCTGGGAGCTGCGTGAGGGTCTCCCAGCGCCCCTGTGTACCTCCAGCGGGACCCCAGGCATGCCAACGAGACTGACTCTGGCTCTGGTCCCATGGCGCCACCTGGGGGCACATCTGTGGGATCACACCCTGAAGGGTGGACAAATCCTCCTCTATGAAATCGTTCTTGCTCTGAACCCAGCTCAGTGCTCCCCTCCTCCGGCCTGCAGCCAGCCTGGGCTTCCAGTGACCACACCTCTCAGCGGTAGCAGATCGTAGGTTTCTGGTGAAGTATGCAGTCTGCTCTACTGGGATGCCCGGGAGACACAATACTGGTGTCCTCCTGGGCTCACCCTTTCATCCCCCTGCAAGGAAAATAGAGTCCTCCCGGCTGACAGATGGTGCATCTGAGGCCCAGAGGTGACCGGGGAGGAAGTGCAGCAGGTAAGGCGCTTGCCTTGCATGCGGCTGACCCAGGCTCGATCCCTGAAACTCCGTAGCCCCCCCACCCCCTGCAGGAGCGACCCCCTGAGTGCAGAGCTGGGAGTGAGCGCTGAGCACCAGTGGCTATGGCTCCAATCCCCCCCCCCCCCAAATAAAGTAATTCCCTGGTGTTGCTCAGTGGTGGTGGGGGGCACATCCTGGCTGACGATGGAGGGGTATGTGTGTGCGGGGGTCTGGGAGTCGGGCAGGCGATCTGAACCCCGAGAATGGATCTTTGGGGGAGGAGGCGGAGGGGAAGTCCTCTCTGAGTGTGGCGTGGGGGTCTTGCTCATCTTCAGGACTGGGTGCTTTCTAGCTGGGGTGCTGTGTCCGGGGCAGCCTCGGACACAGCACCTGTGAGCATCTTGCACCCCCACCCCCACCCCTGGCTGTTTCCTCTGCAAAGCTGGGACCTGACCTCCACTTTTGCTCCTGGATCCTGGTCTTTTCCCTCAGGCATCTTCCGTTCCTAGTTGCGACCCTCAAGCAGGCACGTGGCTTACCAGGACTCTTTTTTTGTTTTTGCTTTTTGGGTCACACCCGGTGATGCACAGGGGTTACTCCTGGCTCTGCACTCAGAAATCACCCCTGGCGGTGTTCAGGGGGACCATATGGGATCCTGGGAATCAAACCCAGGAATGCCCTACCCGCTGTGTTATCTCTTCAGCCCCTCCACATTACATTTTTTTAAAATTAAATTTTATTTTCATAAAGTTGTTCACAATAATTGTTTGCATTCAATATTTCAACACTAGTCCCACCATGTTATACCTTCCCGCCACCATTATTTCAAATTTTCCCACCACCACCCAAGCCTGCTCCATAGGCAGATACTAAATGATTTATTTTGTATTGCTTGTTATGAATAGTAAGTGATGCCATGCAGCTGTAAAGTGGCCACATGCTCATGGAATTTTAAAATCTTTTAAATATTTGGGGTCTGGAAGCTTCTTTGCAGCATGCCACTCTCTTCCAAGATTCATTTGTGAGTCTCTGAATCATGGCCCTTAATATGCTTAAATGACCTGATTTTGATCTCTTTCGAGATTTATTTATGGGTTTCTGAAACAAGGCCGATAAATGAGCTTATACAGCTGAACTGGAGGTTGTTTGTGGGTATGACTTTGACATACCTAACTTTGGGTTGTTTAATTTCTTGGGAAACTTGGTCCCAAGTTCTTGGGGTTCGGCCAGAGTCACAGCGGCAATTTTGGGGTATTAGGAAGCCTGAAGGCACCATCAGGCTGCTGATGCACTCACCTTGCAGGTATAGGTTGACCTGCTGGGCGGCTCCATACCCTCTTCTCTTCTGTTTGTTTTTTTTTTCTTTTGGGTCACACCCAGCGATGCTTGGGGGTCACTCCTGGCAATGCGCTCAGGAATTACTCCTGGTAGTTGCTTGGGGGACCATATGGGATACTGGGAATCGAACCCAGGTTAGCTGCGTGCAAGGCAAACACCCTACCCACTGTAATGTAGCTCCAGCCTGTCCCTTCTCTTCTGCTTCTTAACAAAATAGCCCATTTGTTTTCCAGCGGGGTTCTTTTATGGGCAAATAATAGTTAAATAAAAATGATAGTTATTCAGTGGTTGTGAGTAAAGTGATGAAGGCATAACTAGTCGTGTGCAGTTTGTGAAACCTTTTAAGTATGGGGTGGCAGATTTAGTTTCCTCTGCTTCTCCCTCCACTTACTTGTAGTAAAATCAATATTCCATAAAATCACCATTATAATAATTTTTAATTATGCAGATGAATGGCACTTAGTACATCGTTGTGCTATCATTATTACTATATCTTTAGTCTTGCAAAACTGACATTCTATCTCCATTAAACAATGGCTCCACATTTTTTCTTCCCACAGAAAATTGTCATTCTGTTTGTGTGCACTGTTTTGTTTTGGTGGTATTCAGGGCTTTTCCGGTTTTTCCCGGCTCTGTACTTAGGGGTCACTCCTGGCCATGACCATGTAGTAGTAGGGCTAGAACCCTGGCTTCCTGAATGCAAAGTGCTTAGCCCATTGAGCTGTGTCTTCAGCTTCTGTTGTATGAATTTGACCTCACTAGGTACCTTGTATAAGTGGAGGCAAAGGTATTTTCTTACTCAGCAAGGTAATAATCCAAGGCCAGAAGTAACACAATGGGAGAAGTGATCCACACAACTGAGTTAGTGTGGAGGGATGTTGAGAGAGAAGGGTGTTGGCATCTCTGGGGAGAAAGGTGGGTTCATGGATATTGGTGTTGCATTTATGGGCATCATCAGCAGTATTGTATATCACCGAGCCTCACTAAAACAAACAAAAAATGAAAATAAAAGCAGTCACCAGAGGCACTCCAATTGCATTCATTATTGGGGCTAGCCATAGAATTTCTTATTTATTCCGTTTGGATTTCATTTGGCCTTCAGATTTGTTGACTCTTATTTCCTTGCTGAGTTAAACTGGGTTTTAGAACAGTGTGGGTTTCTTACTGTATGGAGGAACAGAAGGACAGAGTGACATTTCTATCCTTTGTGTTAGGCCTACCGGATGAACAAATGCTCTGCAGGAGTGGCCCGAAAGGCAGCCGAGGAGGTAACGCTCCAGACAGGTAAGGGGTCTCCTGATTTTACAGAAATGGTTCCTTCGATACCCTCAGCAATCCTGCGCTGTCCTTGCTGCACTTTTTTTCTTTGATGACAGTTGACCTACCAGTGACACTGCAGATATACTGGTTTGTAGCCACTTCTCCGGAGTTTAATAACCCAGCTTTCGATGGCTTTGTGAACGGACTAGATTCCAGTGAGCCAATGCTCAGGATTTGGATGCTTTACCAAGGGTTATATCTTCACTAACTTTGTAGCTTCGTTCATGACTTCCTAATGTGTTTATAGCTAACATAACTTTTTTTCTGTTTGGAAACATTATGAAGTTATTAAGGTTAATAGCTGATTAAGATATTGGATTGTATCCTTTTAAAACTACCTTTAGGGTACATTGAGTAGGGTGCTTGTCTTGCATATAAACAATACAGATCCGATCTCAGCACCCCATATGGTTCCCGAGCCCCACAGGAGTGATCCCTGAGTGCAGATAATCCCTGAACAGTGCGGTTCAAAAAGCAAATAAACAAAACCCAACTATCTTTATGCCTGTCGTTAGCTAATTTAGGTAAAGGACACTGTTTTAGGGCCTGCAGTAATAGTACAGTGGGTAGGGCATTTGCCTGGGTTTGATCCCTGGCATCCCATATGGTCACTTGAGCCTGCCAGGAATCATCCCTGAGTTCAGAGCCAGAAGTAAGCCCTGAGCACTACCAGGTGTGCCCTTCTCCCCCCTACACACACTCAAATGAAAGACTCTTTATTTTCCGTTTCACACCACTATAATGTTCTTACAGACTCTGTGAGGCACCAAAAGAGTCTGGCATTCGATTTATTCTTGCTGGGATTTGAAAAGTGCCTCCCCAGAATAACCTCCTGGCTCACTGCCCTAAAGAATACTTGGGCACCAGCTGGTAGGGAGGCTATGAGAGAGGAAAGAAAAAGAAGAAATATATGGAGCCCCTTTGGATTTGGAAATGTGAAATTATTGCCAGCAGGAAAAATGTATGCGAAATTGTGAAGAAGTTAGATACTGGCATGGTAATGAGTATTGAAGCCATTTATAGGAACTCTGTTTCTGAGAGATAATGTTTAAATCCAGAGGAATGTAGACAGTTAACTCTAACAGAGTTACAGGTTAGAGGATATTTTTGTTTTGTTTTGGTGCTTAGGTCTTTTTCCTAGCTCTGAACTCACAGCACACTGCTGGCAGGGTTTGGGGGATCATATGGGATGCTAGGGATCAAGCCCAAGTTGGCTGTGTTCAAGGCAAGTGCCTTACTTGCTGTACTATTGCTTCAACCCCCCACGCCCTTTTTTTTTGATTTTGGTGTGTGTGTGTGGGGGGGTGGG
>JAOXYA010134886.1:0-10214 GCA_028565675.1 Sorex palustris | reverse complement strand
TAATTAGGAATTTATATTTTCCTAATACTGTTGCCCACTACTTTCAAGTGTCCTTCCTACCAAGCACAAAGTTAATGAATAGAAAACTTTGTATGAGGAAAAATGGACTGAACCACTGAGAAACTTGAAGAGAAAAAGGTTTCCTGAGCTATGATGTGCATTTCTAAAAAGGCATCAGTTTATTTAACAACTGGAAAAAAATGATTTAAAAGACAAAATAAGAAGCCCATATTAAAGACTAGAAAATCAAAACAATCATCCTAAATAATTTGTGAAACAAATTAATTTGCTTTGATTTGTGAAAGCTTTTGATTGATTACTAAAATGTTCATTATAGTAAATATGCTATAGATTCTTCAATATATAATTAAATTCTGCCACACAAAAATTGCCTGATCTCTAGCTCACCCTGCTATTTATAGCATAGTTTACCCAAGTTCATTCTGAAAGGTTTTCTTGTTTTGTTTTAGTAGAGAATATATAGCTCTTGCTCAAGAAAATCTAGATGGATCTTAAGTGGGGAGTGTAAAATTATGAATATGAAAGGTCTAGCCAAAAAATTGAAGCAAACCTGCAAGCTGATTACAGATATAATATTTATAAGATATACAATATTTATACAATATTTTTCAGATATTTGTGTCCCTCATGGCTACAACAAGTCACATAAACTCAAATTCAGTCTTTAAGAGCAAGTTTTCTTTTTGTGCTCTTCTCTTTCGGTGAGATCTTTTCCCATTTATAACATCATTCATTCAGAAGGATAGAATCCCTTCTTAACTTCTAACTCTTTATTAATTCCCAAATAACAACTAAATAAGCAACCTATTACTGAACAGAGGAAAAGAAAAAAAATGACATGAAGGGGGAGATCAAGGCATGTCACTCTAGACAATTGAATCATGTTTATTTTACGAATTTCAAGCATACTGTAGTCCTTATTCAAAAACAGCTGCAGTTGCTCCCACTTGCTTTCATTTCCTTAGTGACTGCAATGGTCTGCCATGGATCCAACACCAACTATTTTTGTAGAGCTCTTAAGCTCAGGACTGTAGCACTGTCCTCCCGTTGTTCATTGATTTGCTCGAGCAGGCCCAGTAACGTCTCCATTGTGAGACTTGTTGTTACTGTGGTCACAGGGAGCTTGCCACGCTTTGCCGTGCAGGCACAATACTCTTGGTAGCTTGTCGGGCTCTTCGAGACGGGTGGAGGAATCGAACTCGAGTTGGCCATGTCAGCCGCATGCAAGGCAAACACCCTACCACTGTGCTATCTATCGCTCCAGCCCAAGACTATGGGTTCCCAAATGGAAAGATGAACAGAGACACGAACCGATAATGCAAAAGCAGAAAGAGTTTTATTCCAGTATACTGGAGTCAACTATCTCACCCACAGAGTGGTCTTTTGATAGTGACCCTGACTTAGACAGCAAGCAGTTTATATAGGGTTTGATTATATAAGCAGTACATGCCTTATTGTCTCAGAAAAATCTTATTTAGTTACCAAACAAGGTGTTTTGGCGAGTGTCTAGGATAGCAGTGGTCAGGAAATAGTTAAACAATAGTTTCCACCAGAAGCTTATGGTTACACTAGCAGGTTATGGCTACTCATTCTTTTAGGGTTAATAACCAAAGGCAGTTTCTGGGGCATTGTGATTGATTGAGTGAGTGAGCCCACTTGCTGAGCCCAGGAACTTTCCCAGGTGGGTTCAGGTTGGCCAGTTACACATTGTTTCCTTGCTGGGAAACTGAGACTGATTCAGTTCCAGGAACTGAACCTGAGGCCTGATTTTTTTTCCCATTTCTGCCACCTCTCATGGCATCAGTTTCGCCCTTACAAAGTGGCTTTTCGGAGAGAATGTATGTTCTGCCAGGAGAGTATACTGATTTCATTTCATTCATTGCTGCGTCTCCTTGTCTTTGCCTACTTTGGGGCTTTGCTTCTGTGGCTGATTTCTGGTCGTTAACTCCCCGAGTGATGTGGGGGTCCCATAATCACCCAGTATGAGTACTACGGGGGCTGGTGCCTCGCTCAGCTGCCCGCATACTTGTCACTCGAATCTGTCAGTCATCATATTCTTAGAACCATGAAACCAAGTGTCACAGAGTCTCTTCTTCTGCTGGGTGAATAACCACGCTGCCCTGAGCTGTGTGTCATATGTGTGTCACTGGCCTTCCCGAGGGTGACACGACCCCTCTACCTGCCCTTCACGTGTGCTACTTCTGCTTCCTGCTTCCTGCTTCCTCTTGCAGAGCTTCTGCAGTTCCCAGACACCTCCTGCTACTCAGGGTAACCCCAGACTTCCGGTCTGAGGGACAAGTCTCAGCGCTTCCAGGGAGACGTGACCAGGGACTTCCAGGTAACTTCTCTGCCGGAAACTGGTCTAGGGCCGACTCCCCTCTGAGGTCAGATGTCAGAAGTCAGCCCTACCAAGGTGTCTGTTTCGGCATTGGAGTTGGGTGGTCCTTCCCACTGACCAGTTCCCAAGTTCCTGTCCCCTTTTATGGTCCACCTTTCCATTTCCATGTGATCACTGCCGGCCACATGGAGTGATTAATGACCACTGCTAAAACCCATCAGATAGACACTGTCCCTTCCAGTGGCTTCTCACCTCTCCAAAGCGAGCCCAGGGACTTAGCTTCTGCTCTTTTCCTTGTACTGCTGTCACCCCAGCACTGAGCTTTTGCTTAGCCCCCTTCAGGGGACTTGAATCATATGATTCGGACAGCAGTGCCAAATGCCCTCTAAAAGAGCAGTCTCAGACACCCACCGGCAGGGATCTTCTGAAGGCATCTGGGCTATGCTTGGAGCTGGCTGGTGATTTTTTTTTTGCGGGGGTGGGGGGAACAGTCACACCTGGGTATGCACAGGGGTTACTCCTGACTCTGCATTCAGGAATTACTCCTGGTGGTGCTCGGGGGACCATATGGGATGCTGGGAATCGAACCCGGGTTGGCCACATGCAAGGCAAACGCTCTACCCGCTGTGCTATTGCTCCAGCCCTTGGAGGTTATTCTTGGTGTAGCACTGTAGCGCTGTCCTCCCATTGTTCATCGATTTGCTCGAGCAGGCACCAGTAACGCCTCCATTATGAGACTTGTTGTTACTGTTTCTGGCATATCGAATACGCCACGGGAAGCTTGCCAGGCTCTGGTGTGCGGGCGGGATACCCTCGGTAGCTTGCCAGTCTCTCCAAGAGGGATGGAAGAATTGAACCTGGGTTGGCTGCGTGCAAGGCAAATGTCCTACCCGCTGTGCCATCACTCCAGCTCTATATTCTTGGTGAAAAGAATCAATTTTTGTTTTCCACTCCACAATAATAAAATAAATAAATAAAATCCTCTCCTTATGGAGCAAAGCCTGCTCCATGGGTAATATGGACAACAGGCTGTCCTAGAAGCAGCTGATGCCCATCAGGGGCCCGGTGATTGGCCAGCCGGTGCACAGAAGAGGGACTTGAAGGCCCTGACCAGCAGTCCAGCCTCTGGGGGCAGGGCCGAGCTGGTGGCGGGAAGGATGACATCGTCCAAGTCTGATCATGCTGGCAAGTGTCTGCTCCTGACGGGCCTGAGCCCCCTGCTGCCCCCCATGCCTCAGGGACATTCAGAGACCCAGGGTCAAACTCTCCTCAGGGATCCAGGGTTCTGCAGTTGCCGAGCCGTTGGCGGAGGCTGCCAGGACCCCACCTCATCGCCTCCCTCTCAGAGGAACCAGAGAACTCCAACATACGCCCTTGTCCTACCTTTCCCAGAACAGGAGGCAAATACATCTGGCTTCTTCCGCCCCCAGAGGTCTGATCCCAGGGCCCACATTAGAGAAGCATTTGATTCGGGGTGTGCGGCTTCCTCTGGGCTCGCGTTTCCCTTGCTTCCCTCACAAAGGCAAAACTCACTTCCAGACCTGCCTCCATCCGGTGGTGGAGACCACACAAAAGCATCACAAGGACGCCTCTGATTTTTTTTTTTACTAGAAGCTGGAGCTGGAACTGGGCTTGAGTGACAGTACAGTGATAGTACAGTGTTTGCCTTGTGTGCTGCCAGCCTAGCTGAACCGGGTTCAATTCCTCTGCCCCTCTCGGAGAGCCCTGCAAGCTACTGAGAGTATCTCACCCGCACAGCAAAGCCTGGCAAGCTACCCATGATGTATTTGATATGCCAAACACAGTACAACAAGTCTCACAACGGAGATGTTACTGGGCCCGCTCAAGCAAATAGGTGAAAAATGAGAGGGCAGGGCAGTGCAGTGCTCTTTTTTTTTAATTTTATTGAATCACCATGAGAAAGTTACAAGGTTTCATGTTTGGGTTACAATCACACAATGATCAAACACCCATCCCTCCACCAGGGCACATTCCCCACCACCAGTCTCCCCACCGTACCCCCCCTTCCTCACCTTTCCCCTGGCTCCATGACAGACAGTATTCCCCATACTCTCTACTTTTGGGCATTATTGTTTTCAGTACAGACAAACAATTTGGACAGTCTTTCAAAAACTAGAAATTCAGCTTTCATATGACCCTGCAATACCACATCTTGGAATATATCCCAGGATGAAAAAAGCACAGTAGAAATGACATCTGTATGTATTTGTTCATTGCAGCTCTGTTCACAATAGCCCAAATCTGGAAACAACCCAAGTGCCCTACAACAGAAGACTGGTTAAAGAAACTTTAGTACACCTACAAAATGGAATACTATGCAGTTGTTAGGAGAGATGAAGTCATGAAATTTGCTTATAAGTGGATAGACATGGAGAGTATCATGCTAAGCGAAATGAGTCAGAAAGAGACAGACATAGAAGGACTGCACTCATTTGTGGAGTATAGAATAACATGAGGCTGACACCTAAGGACAGTAGATACAAGGGCTAGGAGGATTGCCCTATAGCTGGAAGCCTGCCTCATGAGCAGAGGGGATAAAGCAGATGGAATAGAGAAGGGATCACTAAGAAAGTGCAGTGCTCTTATCTTCTATGGGCTTAATTGTTTAAAATATTATCTCCCTTTAGTTATAAAGTGGACTTCTGGCATCTACAATCACTTTCTTTCCATAAAAATGAATCAAATGAACATTTATCTTTGCTACAGTACAGTAGCATATAGCGGTGAATATCATATATTCCCTATCCAGAGTTATTTGGGGCTAATGCAAAATATTAAAGTTAGAAATAATTTGTCCCTTAAAAATAAAATATGATACAGACCATAGAGGTAGTACAGTGGGTGAGGGTGCTTGCCTTGCATGTGACTAATCCAGGTTTGGACCCTCATATGCCATATACCAACCCACCCCCCCACCCCGCCAAGCCCACCAGGACTAATTCCAGAGAAAAGCGATGAGAATAAGCCTGGGTACTGCTGGGTTTGGCCCCCAAACCAAAAGTATGGCTGGAAGCAATGTGGGAGATAAGGTGCTTGTTTTGCATGCAGCTGACCCTATACTGTATCTGATCACTGTTACTGTACATGGAAATTGAAAAATGTCAGGTTAGGCTAAACACCCTCTGTAAATAAATTTAATAGGAAGAGTAGTATTTGTGATGATTTTGGTAAAAGGTTATATTTATAAGATTTTAGAACATATACTGTATCTAAGAGAAAAACATTTGTTCTCAGTAGTATTTATGAATATATTAAAAGCTATTTTAGCATTTGCTCCATGAAGCAATCATGCTTTATAATAACCTTGATTCTCTGAGAAACCCATCCCCCATCCATTATGCTCATGTAATGTACATTTTAAGAGCAAGATACACAGTACAAGGATTAAGGTACTAACCTGGCGTGTAGTGGATCCCGAGTTCAATCACCACCACACTTGGTTCCCCAAGTATCTCCAGATTTAACATCCAGGAGTCAACCACAGAACCACTGGTTGTGGCCCCAAGACAACAACAACCAAAAGTTTAACTTATTTTCAACAAGCTATGTTCCACTGTGAATTATCAGTGCTGCTTGGCAAAATTTCTGTTTATCCTTAATAGTCAATGAAAAAATAGCTTCAGAATCTATCAGTATATACTTTTCCTATTTTCTTCATAATAAGTATTACTGTCATACTGGTCTCTTCTATATCTTACCTACCCTCAGCCCCACATGCACTTATGGTTAGTTCCAAGAATTGACCAGATCTCTTAACTTCTGTTTTCCCTGGCTACGGATATTAGTCTTCTACTATACATATTTTTATATACCACAAATGAATGCAGTCATTCTATATCTGTCCCTCTCCTTCTGACTCATTTTACTCATCATCTTAGCATGATACTCTCTATGTCTATCAATTTATAGGCAATTTCATGACTTCATTTTTCCTAACAACTGCATAGTATTCCATTGTGTAGATGTACCATAGTTTCTTTATCCAGTTTTCTGTTCTCGGGCACTCAGGTTGTTTCCCGGTTCTGGTTATTGTGAATAGCATTGCAAAGAACAGAGGAGTACAATGGCACTAGGGCTGTGTGTTTTTCCACCCCGAGGGTACAATCCCAGAAGTGGTATTGCTGGGTCATTTGGAAGCTCAGTTTCTAGGTTTTTGAGAAATGCCCATATTGTTTTCCAAAAGCACCAGTTGGTATTCCCAACAACAATGAAGCAGAGTCCGTTTATCCCTACATCTATGAAAACACTGTTTTTTCTTGTTCTTTTGGATGTGTGCCAGTCTCTGTTGTGTGAGATGATATGTCATTGTTGTTTTGATTTGCACCTACCAGATGATTAGCAATGATTAGCATTTTACCAAGTATCCTTGGCCATTTGTATTTTTCTTTGAGGAAGTTTCTGTTAATTTCCTCTCCCATTCCTTGATGGAGTTGAAGGTTTTTCCCTTGTAAAGTTCTACCAGTGCCTTGTGTATCTTTCATATTAACCCTTTATCTGATGAGCATTGCATAAAAATTTTTTTACATTCCATGGGCTGCCTTATATATTGGTCATCATTTCTTTTGAGGTGCAGAAGCTTCTTAGTTTAATGCAGTTCATTTGTTTATCTTTGCTTCCACTTGCTTGGTCAATGGTGTTTCATATTTAGAGATATCTTTAGCTTCAGTATCACAGAGGGTTTTGCTTCCATTTGCCTCCATTTACCTTATGGATTCAGGTCTAATATCGACGTCTTTAATCCATTTGATCTGACTTTGGTGTCTAGTATTATGGACAGATCTGAGCTGACTTTTTTGCATGTAGCTGTTCAGTTTTCCCAGGAACTTTTGAAGAGGCTTTCCTTATTTCACTTGACATGTCTTGCTTCTTTATCAAAGATTAGAACTGTAGCACTGTCCTCCAGTGTTTATCGATTTACTTGAGCAGGCCCCGTAACATCTCCATTTTGAGACTTGTTGTTACTGTGTTTGGCATATCGAATACCTCACGGGTAGCTTCCCAGGCTTTGCCATGTGGGCGAGATACTCTTGGTAGCTTGCCGGGCTCTCTGAAAGGGGTGGAAGAATCAAACCTGGGTCGGCCAGGATGGCTGTGTGTAAGGCAAATGCCCTACCTGCTGTGTTAGAGAAAAGTAAAATAAGAAAGAGGGCTGACATGAGAGGAAGTGTTGGACGCTGGCCTTGCACACAATGACCTAAGTTTGATCCCCAGCGCTCCTATCCCTGAGCCCCACACAGAGCCAGGAGTCAACCCTGAGCATAAAGGTGTGTCTTCCACCCCTCCCTGCCCCAAGAAAGCCGTAAGTACACACAGATCTGGGTTAAATAGGCAGAGCTTGAAGCGGGACATGGTGAGGAGCCACAGTAGGAGAGGAACTGGGCAGGGTACGACCAGAGCAGGACATGGTCAGCAACTCTACCTCAAGGAGAGGCAGGGCAGGGTGTGGTCAGCGGCTATACCACAAAGAGGGTGTGGACAGCTCAGGCATTGGTCAGCTGCTCCGCAGCAGGTGCAGCCCCAAGGCTCAGGGCCCCTGTTCTCCACTGCCGGTCTGCACAGGCACAGTGCAGACACCCACGCATGGCCCACCTCACCCAGGTGCCCAACCGGCCCGGAGATCACGCAGAGCATGGGCACAGCCGTTGCCCATGCCAGCTCATTATCAAAGATTTATGGCCATATATTTGAGGGGTCTTTGTCAGGATATGAAGCTGTTCCATTGGTCTGCTGTTCTACCTTTATTCCAATACCATGTGGTTTTAATTACCACCGCTTTTATAGTAAGTTTGAATTTGGGGAAGATGATGCCTTCATCATGGATATCCTTATTGGGGCCGCATTAAATTTGTATAATGTTTGGGTAGTATTGTCATTTTCACAATGTTAATTCTCCTAATGTATGCCGGGAATGTGTTTTCTTTTCCTCATGTCCTCTTTCATTTCTTAAAGTAGTGCTTTGTAGTTTTCTTTGTACAGGTCCTTCGTCTCTTTTGTTAAGCTGGTTTCAAGGTACTTTATTTTATGAGGCAAAGTTGTGAACAGGACTGTTTTTTTCTAATATTTCTTTCTTCTCTTTCATTATTTGTATATATAAAATCCATGGTTATATTTGTATGGATTTTGTTACCTAGCACTTTACTGTACAAATCTCTTCTTTCTAGGAACTTTTAGCAGAGTCTTTAGGGTTTTCTAAGTTTAGTTATCAGGTCATCTGCAAATTGTGGTAGGTTGACATCATTTCCTATCTGGATGCCTTTGGTATCTTTTTCTTGCCTAACTGCTATGGCAAGTACTATATTATATAGAAGTGGTGAGAGTGGGTAACCTTGTCTTGTGCCTGATCTTGGAAAGAACATCTTTCCTTCTTTATGGGGGCACACTTGCTGTTCTCAGAGCTTACTCCTGTCTTTGTGCTCAAGAACTCCTTCTGGGTATGCTCAGGAGACAATCTGCAGTACTGAGGAATGAACTCAGTACAAGGCATGTGCCATCATCCCTATTATATCTCTTTGGGTTTCATGTCTTCTTCCTTTTTTTTTCTTTACCTATTATAAAGTCCTTACTCTTTTCTGGGGCTGGTGCAATAGCACGGTGGGTAGGGCAATTGCCTTGCATGCGGCCAACCTGCAAACCTGGGTTTGATTCCTCCACCCCTCTTGGAGAGCCAGGCAAACTATCGAGAGTATCTCGCCAACATGGCAAGCTCCTAGGCAAGTCAATGAACAATGGGAGGACAGTGCAACAGTGCTACAGTACTCTTTTCTGATACTGTTCTAAAGAATACCATTTTTTCTCCACGACTGCCTCCTTGTAGAGCCTTCTTGTCTTTCTAACTTATATTGGAATGGTTGCTTTCAAGGTTTCTTGAAGGTGCTCATACAGAAATTTCTTTCTGCTTGCTGAGATAAAACCACCCTCTGTAAAGAAAACATATTATTCATTTCCTATTACTGTCACAATGAATTGGCTCAAATTCAGTGCCCTAAACTAACACTAGTTTAGAGTTGTGTAGGACAGAATTCTGACATTGGTCTCACCAGCTTAAAATCCTTAAGATTGAAGTTGTGTATTACTTTCTGGGAATTCTGAATGAGAATTATTTTTCCTTGCCTTTTCCAACTTCTAGGTACCACCTGTATTCCTGAGCTGGTAGTTCCTTTTCTCTACCTTCATAGCGATCATAACATCTGATCATTCTGACACTTTCTAAAGCAATCCTTCTCTCTGACTCATTTCTTCTATTCTATTTTTAAGACCCTTGTGATTACAGTGCTCCCTCTCAGGTAATGCAGCATAATTTCCCTATTTCAAGGTTCTCAATTTAATCAAATCTGCAAAATACCCTTTGCTATATAAATAACATGAAAGACATTAGGAATTAAGGAGTAGATATTTTGCTTGGCAATTTTTTCTGGCTACTATATGTATTTTGTCTCTCGAATACAGGTAATAGTGTAATAGTTCTACCTCCCTGTCAAAAAAAATCTCTTAGCTCATTCATTTTCATCTACTTTCCCTTAAATCCAAGTGACCATTAGACTTGCAATGATAGGAAGATTAGTAAATGAGAGATAAAGAGAAACAGCTTCATAGATTTAATTACATGTGTTAGCTATTATTTGTGTCAGGTTTGATCAGATATATGTCTTAAGCTTGGACCCAAAGTCATCTATCTAGTACAGTGGAATCTGATCATTTCCTTTTGATCACCTTTTTCAAATTTTTTGTTTTCATTAAAATTCGCAATGTTGCATTCTTTCTTCTTCTTCTTCTTCTTCTTCTTCTTCTTCTTCTTCTTCTTCTTCTTCTTCTTCTTCTTCTTTCTTCTTTCTTC
>JAOXYA010134870.1:0-10214 GCA_028565675.1 Sorex palustris | reverse complement strand
GGAGCTTGCCAGGCTCTGCCGTGCGGGCGAGATACTCTCGGTAGCTTGCCGGGCTCTCCGAGAGGGGCGGAGAAATCAAACTCAGGTCGGCCATGTTGGCTGCGTGCAAGGCAAACACCCTACCGCTGTGCTATCGCTCCAGCCCTCATTTAAAAAATAAAGAATAAATAAAAAATAAAATATTTACATAATTCATACTATCTTTTCATTCTGGCACTTTAAAGTATGTACTTTTAGTGTTAAGCAACTTGTCACATATTTCCAATTAACTTTTAGAAATAGAATTTTGGCTATACATATTTAAATTCACAGAAATTTTGGCTGTTTTTCATCAATTATTTGACTTCAAAAGACATCTATTCCTATGATTGCATTTCTTGTTTCAAAAATCTGTCAACATTTCCACCAGCAGTCAATGAGGGTCCCTTCCTCCCAACCCCAACCCATCTGCACCAACACTGGTTGTTGTTCTTTTCATGAGTGCCAGTCTCTCCGGTGTGAAGTGGTATCTCATTGTTGTTTTGATATCCATTTCCCTGATGATTGATGATATAGAACATTTTTTTCATATGCCTTTGTCCATTTGTATGTCTCCTTTTTGAAAGACGATATGAACATTCCTCAAAAAATTTAGGAACTGAGCTTCCATCGACCCAGCAAATATACTCCTTGGACTAATCTTAAGTCTTAGAAGCAGTGGAAAGAAGATATCTGCACTCCCCTGTTCATTGAAGCGCTATTCACATTAACAAAATCTAGAGACAACCCAAGTATCCATGAACAGATGACTGGATAAAGGAAACAGATCTGATAAATCTTAGTTAAAAAAAAAAGTCAGACCTTCTGTTTGCTGATCCACTGCCCCAGGTCAGTCTTGCCTAACTCCACTAACATGACTGGGCCTATTCTGGACGTAGAATTGCTTCCTCACGACTTGGTGGATCTCAGCAGCCTCCACACCCAAACTATGCCATTTTAAGGGTCCACACCAAGCTCCTTTCTGACCTCCTGTTTCCTACTTCACCATGCCAGGATAAGCAGAAAATAAAGAGAGTAACCTTCAGCCTAATTCCTCAGTGTCTTCCGGGAGACGTTACTGCAAAGACTCCTCCCTCCCCCAACACAGCAAAAACCATAGAAATTTTGAGAAAAATTATTTATAGAAGCCCACCAAGTTCTATGAATAAAAACAATATCACCAAAGACATAAACATCACCAACCAGCTCAGTAAATATTAGACAATGTCTCTAGTGACACCGTGATGAGGATTATCAATGGGCTCAAAGAAACAATGGCACAAGTAGTCAGCAAAAAATAAGAACGTGTAAGAGCTGAAATGAAAAAACTTAGATAACTTTGTCCTTGCTTCTCCCACAGGGAGTTTAGGTATATTGAGTTACTCCCATCACAGCGTTCCTGAGACACACTCAATTCCATTAGGCACTCCTAATCCTGTATTGCTTTTCTCTTTCCTTTATGTCCTTTGTATGGTTTAGCAATGTCCTTTTTGTATAGACTCAGGAAGACAGTTGATGCTTTGCTTTTGTAAAATGGAAGTGGGACTGTGTTGGAAAACTGGATGCCTGAAACAGCTCTTAGGAACAAGTTTGTAAATCACAGTGTCTTAATAAAAAAAAATTTTTTTTTCAATTTCTGAAGAGAGTAGCTGTAGAAGTGCTTCATGGGAACTTTTATCCCCAGAAAGCTGGCATCAAAGGTGGAAAACTGCTTTGATAGAGTCCTGTAATGGCTTTTATCTCTGCTACCTCCCCCAGAGAAGATTCCCTTGAGATAAACCCACTTGGGAGATTTTTGCCCCATCGGTCACAGTGCTCCTTGGTTCCCTCAGTCCTGCAGTTCCCTTTGATATGTAAAAGCTTAGCCTGATTATATTAGCATAGATAGGCAAATGTCTGTGCACTTATGCCCTTGTTCTTCTGATGGTTGCTGGTTAAGATGATGAGTATGGAACGTGCTGGAGAGTCAGTCCTCAACACTGTTAACCCCTTGACCCCACACTTTTCTCTTTTATGTCTTTCTATTTGTTTGTTTGCTTGCTTGGGGGCCATGTCCAGCAGTGATCGAGGATTATCTGGCTCTGTGCTCAAGGATTGATCTTGGAAGTGATTTAAGGAACCATATAGGGTGTTGGGGATAAACTCAGGTTGGTCACAGGCAAGGCACACACCCTACCCACTGTACTATCACTCTGACCTCTGTCTTGTCTTAATTTTCATGGTGTTCCTGCTTCATTCCAGGCCAGTCCTGGCAGCTGTGGTACATATACAAAATGTAGACTACTACTCAGCCATAAAAATGATGAAGTCATGCAATTTGCTGAAATGTGGATGGATCTGGAGAGCACCATGCTGAGTGAAATAATCAGAGGAAGGAACATCTCCATTTTGAGACTTGCTGTTACAGTTTTTGGCAAATCAAATACGTCACGGGAGCTTACCAGGTTTGCCGTGTGGGCAAATACTCTCAGTAGCTTGCCAGGCTCTCCAAGAGGGACAGAGGAATCGAGCCCGGGTCGACCGCGTTCAAGGCAAATGCCCTACCAGCTGTGCTATTGCTCCAGCAAGGTTGAGGGGGGGGACACTTTATATTAATATCACTTAAAAATGTATTTTTATGTTTTTTTTTGTTCCCAGGCTGTCGAGGCCTCAGGCTGTCTCTCAAATATGTCTAGCATTCTCATTCTGGGAATGGGGTTGTACAGTCATACCTCACTTTGCTAAGCTCCACTTTAGTGTGCTTTGCAGATAGCATAGAGTACTGATCACTCAGCTAATGAGGAACACTTTTTAGTCATAAGGTATTTTTAATTAAGGATGTAGGCGGGTTTGGGGAGACCAGTGTTATCACACACTTACTAGACTACAGTACAGTATAACCCACGTTATGCCTAGGAAACAAAAATGTCATGTGATTGACTCTATTGCAATGTTCACTTTCCTGCAATATTCACTTTGTTAGGGAGCGAGAGTGATAGCACAGTGGTAGGGCATTTGCCTTGCATGCAGCCAGCCCAGTCGAGCCGGGTTCAATTCCTCCGCCCCTCTCGGAGAGCCCAGCATGCTACCTAGAGCATCTCGCCCGCATGGCAAAGCCTGGCAACTACCCGTGACGAGTAACAACAAGTCTCAAAAAATGGAGACGTTATTGGGCCCACTTGAGAAAATCGATGGACAACGGGAGGACAGTGTTTGTTTGTTTGTTAGGTGAGCTATATGGAAGCAGCAGTGTTTCTGAGGTGTGCTGACATTTCTGCCCCAGTATTTTATTTTGCTTGCTTCACAACTTATTCCTATTCGTTAGCAGAAAAATTGATTTGAAATGCCAAAGGGGAAGTCTCATACTCAGGCAGAGTAATGAGTAGCACTCTCTGCCTAATGTCCCATATCCTGATACCACACCTGATACAAGGGAATTAGGAATGTCTTAAAGACCATTCCAAATCTGGAATGAATGAGTGGCTGCTAATTTTTCTGATCAGAATTATGTAGAAACCTCTGCATGGTAACAGCCGAGAGGAAAAGTTTGAACTTTTCTGGAATTATCTTTTCTTATGGAAATGGTATAAATGAAGGCATTGCAATATCCCGGGATTTAAGAAG
This sequence comes from Sorex palustris, assembly GCA_028565675.1. NCBI lineage: Eukaryota > Metazoa > Chordata > Mammalia > Eulipotyphla > Soricidae > Sorex > Sorex palustris. The sequence goes on along the minus strand of JAOXYA010134870.1, from coordinate 6,593 downwards.
ATTTCTGAGGTTTTATTTTATTTTTTAAAATTTTAATTTTTTTATTTTATCAGGTAGTTCACAATATTTGATTACATTTAATATTCAAACACCAATCCCACCACCATTACACCTTCCCACCATCATATTTCAGGTGTTTCCATCCTAAACCCCAACCCCTGCCCCAAAGCAGAAGTGAAAGGGAAATTTTTTCAATTTAAAAGATGAAATACTGGCTTAAAGCTCTTGCCTTGGAGGCAGCCAACCCTGGTCTGATCCCACAACAGTACCTTGTATGCCCCTGAGCACCACCAGCAGTGATTCTAGAGCATAGAGCCAGGGGTAAGCCTTGATCAGTGGCAGGTATAACTTAAGTTCACTGTCCCTTGACCAAAAAAAAAAGGGGGGGGAGTGAAATGCATATTATATCACTATTATAAATGAATAAACTTTTAAGACTATATAAACACATTAACTACGTAGTCCAGCTAACACTCAGCATTTGGTTTTGTGGATGAATAAATGATGTTTTAAACTTGAATGAATTCATTCATTTCATTTATATGTTATGTCATCAATATATAAGTCTGAAATTATCAGTTTTATTCACACCCACACTCCAAGAAAATACATGAATCTTCTCAAATTTGACACTGCTAACTTCCTTTGGAAAGCATATGACTTGAAGTAGCACTGGGATGTATATACACACATTTATCCACGTTATTGTGGAACAATGTCCCAACGACACCCAAAATGCTATTTATGTAATATATCACATAGTTGCCATATTTTATTTAAAAGATTTGAGTTTTGTTGAATTTTGCAAAATCGTTAGGGACAAGATCTATAGATATGGTTTAAAAATTAGTTGTGAGCCTTATTGAAATACTCTATATTTAGGCACGGATCACACAAAATTTCCTTTTAAATTAAGTTTTTTTTTTGTTAGGTTGGGGGCCATACCTGACAGAGGTCAGGACATAGAGGGATCATTCCTGGCAGCCTCAATGGACCAGAGGGGGTGCCAGAGATGGAATATTCAGTAGCTGAGTGCAGGGCAAACATCCCACTCACTGTAATCTCTCTATTCCCTATTGAGTGATTTTTATACAACTTAAACAAATGAAACAACTGGCCTTTAAATAACTTGTCAGTGCATGGTCTGCAAATATGGTACTATAGAACAATGAGGAAATGTTCTCAGAAATGAAGTATAATTTTTAGGCCTTTAATAGAGGGCACATATCTCTAGCAAATATAGTCTTAAAGGCTGCCCCCGTGGTGTGGAGGCACGGTAATTGTATATAGCTAAAACATTAGACCCAATACAACTTAAAGCTGACAACCAATTACACTAATTAAGCTAAAAATGTATCTGTCAAGGACTAAGCCTGGCGAATAAGAGGAAGCTGGAGGTCACTGGTGTAGAAATGGAATCTTGAGGTGGTGGGATTACAGGTTGGAACATTGTATGCCTAAAATTATATTGCAAAGAACTTTGTAAATCACAGTGTTAAACACTCAAATTTTATTTTTATTTTATTTTATTTTATTTTATTTTTTTTTCGTTTGGGTCACATCTGGCTATGCGCAGGAGCTACTCCTGGCTTTGCACTCAGGAATTACTCCTGGAAGTACTCAGGGAACCATATGGGATGCTGGGAATCGAACCTGGGTCGGCCACACGCAAGGCAAATGCCCTACCCACTGTAGGCTCCAGCCCCTAAATACCCAAATTTTAAAATAAATTAAAAAAATTTGAAATTCTCCCATTAGAATTAATAAGTACTGATTCATCATGGTAATGTTTACAGAACTCTGTGGTATGAAATTATTGTAAAAATGGTCTTAAAATTTTTGGTTTCACTTTGGTAACCCTGAATTAGTATACCTAGAATAGACCTCAGAAATTCAAATGAATATTGAATAGATAGATGAAATCATTCTTAGGCTAGAGAATAGTTATCTTGTCCACCGTGCTTATTTTGATCACAATTTTTTTTATCAAAATTGTCACTTAATATTTTTTTTATTTTTTGACTTTGATGCTAAGCACATAATATTTTCTCATGCAAATTTCCTTCTGTCTAGTTTTGAGCAAAGAAAAAGGACATGTGTAAATTATTACTTGTATTTCTTTATAAATAACACTGTGTGTCTTAATATTTAATATTTTATAAAGTTAGTTGCTAAAGACTCAACTTGAGTCAGAGTTTGAGAAGTTAATACTACATATTCAAATGTAATTTCTGGGGACTGGAGTGATAGCACAGCTGGTAGGGCGTTTGCCCTGCACGAGGCTGACCTGGGTTCAATTCCCAGCATACCATATGGTCCCCTGAGGCAGTAATGCAGAGCCAGGAGTAACCCCTGTGCATTGCCAGGTGTGACCCAAAAGCAAAAATAAAATAAAATAAAATAAAATTGAATTGTGAGATACACAGTTACAAAGCTGTTCATGGTCGGGTTTCGGTCATACAAAACACCCACCCCTCCATCAGTGCACATTTTCCATCACCAATGTCCCCAGTTTCTCTCCCACCAGTCCCACCTCAGCCCAGCCCAGCATGCCTTCATGGCAGACATTTTCTTCCCTCTCCTCCTCTCCCTCTCCCCTGTCCCTCCCTCTCCCTCTCCCCCTCCATCTCCCCTCCCCCTCCCTCTCCCCCTCCCCTCTCTCGCCCTCCCCTTTTGAGGCTTGCAATACAGATACTGAGAGGTGATCATCTTTGTTCCTTTACCTGTTTTCAGCACACAGTTCTTATGCAGAGTGATCATTTCCAACCCACTTATTTGCTTAGTATAGTTACACTGAATTTTGCTTTTATTTGGGGCCACACCCAGCAATGCTCAGGGGTTACTCCTTGCTCTGCACTCAGTAATCACTGCTGGAGTTGCTCAAGGGACCCTATAAGATGACAGGAATTGAACCCAGGTTGGCTGCATGCAAGGCAAGTGTCTTACCTTCTGTACTATCTCTCAGGCCCCCTAAACTGAATTTTTATGTGACTTTTTTTTTCTCATCAAAGAACAATACAAAAAATCAGTGTCTTAATTTAAGGACATCTTGTCAGGAACATAAATTTATGTTTATTTATTTTCAGTTTTCATGTAGGCACCAGGATTTTCAATACAGTTAATAATCTTTATCACGTCACCACCAACAAAAAATGCTCTTAAATTTTAAATCCAATAAGTCTTAATTTTTCTCATTCTCAATACAAGTGAGCTGAGATGACAGTTCATTATGATTCTCTTGAAGTATTCAAATATCTTAGTTGAATAATGCCTTCATTCAGAAGTTGTCCATATATATATTTATTTAGTATATTCAAAGCAAAAGTATGCAGAACAATAATAATGATTGTTATTCCTGGTAAATTGCACATGACTAATGTGACTAATTTTTCTCCAATTAATGGCAAAATTGCCTCATGAAACAATGGTTTTCCTCTGTCATAGTCTTAATTGCCAAGTTCTGAGAACTTAGCAGAGAAAAATATCTGTAATTTCTTATTATAAACATATTAGGTGGCGTGACCTTGCATGCTATATTCCAATTAAGAGATGCAAAGAAATAGTCCCATCATGTTTCACAATGCCAGCCATCTGTTCCCCAAGCCTGCAGGTTCTCCTTCACTGCAAGAAATAATTAAGTGAGAGAGTCTTAACCAGATTTTAGATTTTATAATCAGTATTGAATTCAAAACCACACTACATATATTTTAATGAATCTAATTTTATTTCATTAAAATGATTTTATTTTTTAATGAGTGCAAAAGTTCTTTTTTGAATATTCAGGAATAACAAAGTAGAAACTGGAAGTATTCTAAAATTTCTCCATACTCACATCCTCCTCAGACTTAATTATTTTAGGCTGCCTGGAATGCATGCGCCAAAGTCCATTTATGAGTCATTGTGTTTTTTATATGAAGTTGTCCCTTTAGCTCACTGGAAAAGATAAGTTATACTTTTCCCCTTATTGATTTCTAAGAGCTCTTTACGTGGAATAACTTAACCACACTAGGTGTGTCGGTGAGAGTGAGACTGAGTGCTTTGAGGAATCTTATGGAACAAGGAAGAGGAGTAAGACTGAAACCAATTAGCTAGCACCTTTTGTGTCATGGTACTGATGGAGTATTTCCTTCATTGTTGGGGAATAACCCACTCCCAGGCCAGATGCAGTGATTACATTTTGCCAACACCTTAGCTCTGGGTATTTGGGTAATATGGGACTTAGATTTGGAATCTGTTCCCTAGGAGACATAGCTTGGATGGTTCTACTTTACAAAACTGCATTTTCTCTCATCAGTGAGATGCAGAAAAACTGTATAGGAGGTGCAGTATGGAAACTTCCAGAGGAGAGAGATCCCTCACCATGTGATATAGTGTTTTATCAATAGAGATGTCATATTGATGATATACACCTTAGATATGTGCAATAGGAAAGTAACTTTCTGTGGTCTTCCAAAATAGAACCACAGTGTGTCTAACATGAGCCCTTAAATAGCATGGATCCTTAAATAGCATCTATGAACAGGGAAGCAATTATATTACGGGAGCTCTTCTTGACTAGAGTTCTTCCATAAAGCTGCCATTTCTGCAGATCCCCTCCTGACTTGGCTGAGGCAGATTTTTTTTTTCAGTCAAGTTTAGCCAGTGGGGAAAGACAGTGTCTCTATCTCTTTATCTCCCTATCTCTATCTATCTATCTATCTATCTATCTATCTATCTATCTATCTATCTACCTACCTACCTTTGCTGTTGGGGCCACAACTGGAAGTGCTCTGACTTACTGACTCTGTGTTCAGGGATCATCCTGGCAGGCTCAGGGGACCATATGCAGTGTTGGGAAGCAAACCTTGGTAGGTCTTTTGCAAGACAAGTGCCCTTCCTGCTGTGCTATCCTTCTGGACCCAGACTGTATATTTACTTGGCAAATCAGTCCATGAGCTTCTAGAGGCAGCACTCTCCTGCTTTAACATGGGAGAGGACAGCCTGAATGAAGTCATCATCATTAGGGTTTATTCTTCAAGGCACAGGTTAAGAAGAATGAAATTTGGAGCTTTGAAGTATGTTGCTGATTCTTTAAAAATTATATGGAAAAATTGTGTTTCTTCTACCAGTTGATCAAAGTTCTGAGTGCCAAGTTTCAGATAGTATTTAATAGGGAAATTATCTTTCATTTAATTGCATTTTCTCTTATTATTTTTTAAGAATATTGGGGGTCACATCCAGCAATGATGAGGGTATACTCCTGACTCTGTGTTCAGGGATTTCTCCTGGTGAGACTCAGGGGACATATTTATGGTGCTGAGGATCAAATCTGGGTTGGCCACATGCAAGGCAAACATTTTATCTGCTTCACTATCTCTCCAGCTCTTTTGTTTGCATTTTAAGTAAAAAGCATGCCATACATTCTATAAGTGCACTGTCCTGCCTTTGATGACCAAACCCAGTCACCCTCACTCATTACAGAGGAATACTAAGAGAATTCTAATACTCAGAGAAGAGAAGCAAATTAAATGTAGTTAATTAAGGCTTTAAAGATATTTTTAGTAAAGAATGAGCAAGTTCCCATTAATGACCATGATCCAGGCTCACAAATAAACCTCGAAAGAAATTAGCAAGCTGCAGAGATGCCTCTAGACCCCACGACAGGCTGAGTCTCTTCTGGGGCACCCTGGAGAGGGGCGAGTGAGCCCACCATCTGACCTAACAGAGCCCTGGCAACCTAAAATATCCAGAACCCAATTACCACCACACTCACAGCCAATCTCCACAGACTCAGGAAATCTTCATCCATGAATTTGTTGAAAAACTCAAGTATGTGGGGTTTGTGACTGAAATCTCCAGAGTCTCTTGGAGTCAAGAATGGGAAACCTTCCCCATCTCCCTGTTCTTCTGGGAGCCTGGCAGCCCCTGATACTACCATCCTTTTTAGAGTTGTGCTCTCAAAGCACTGACTGCTAGCCATTAATTTAATTTAAAATTTTAATTCAGGGAGAGAGATAATATAGCAAGTAGGATCTTTCCTTGCATGTGGCTGACCTGGGTTTTATGCTCTATGCCCCATATTGCTCCCCACATTCCGCCAGGAGTGATACCTGAATGCAGAGCCTATAGTAAAACCTGAGCACAGGAGGGTGTGGCCCCCAAACAAAAAATAAACAAAATTTTTAATCCAGAGTCTCTCAGTCATGTGACCTCATTTTAAGTGCTTCATAACCACATGTAGCCAGTGGTTCTTGTGTTGGACTGGATAGATATGTAACATTTCTGTCTTGTAGAAAGTTCTATTGAGATATTATAGAGGATAGTTTCTTCATTCCCTTCAGTTCTGTAGGCCCCAGAAAAACTTGTAAACCTCATGTCTATTAATTTGGGTAGACTAGACTTCTTACTATATAAAAACACTCCCCCCCCCAGCTTTTATTACTTCAAATAGCAGAGATTTATTTCTTACTCATAGTACTTACCCACTAACTTAGCCACGAACATTGATTCATTCGAATGCCTAACAACCCGAATCAGACGATTACACTTGAATAGATGTGGCTCACTACCAGCAGTTTCTATCTTTGTTGTCTATGCACCAACATCCAGTTATG
>JAOXYA010134860.1:0-10215 GCA_028565675.1 Sorex palustris | reverse complement strand
TTTGTTCTCTCTCTCCTTTTGGGTGTTGTGGTTTGCAAAAGAGGCATTGAGTGGCAATCATGTTTGGTCTATAGTCTTATTTTCAAATGCTTGTGACTTCTGATCGTCATCATCAGGCTTCAAAATCAAATTATATTTGGTCCTTGCTGGTAACAAGGCGACAACTTTGTAAACATATGTTCTGCTTTTATACAAATACAGGAGGAGTTTTTATTTCTCTTCATTGTTGTGGAGGCAAACCTTGTTGTGGGGACCTGGCACCAGTCCCTGCAGAGCACACTGCCAAACATGGAGTTCCAGTGATTCATGCAGGACTGTGCACTCATGCAGGGCACCCGGGCCTTCTCCTGAACTGCATCCCTCGCCCAAGAGGTTTTTTGAAACCCAGCTGCTCACTTGCCTCCCGCCCTCATGAAATAAATCTTTCTGCCAAAGTGGTGTGTTTGGAGGTAGCAGATTCTGCCCTATTCTTTATCATTTCTTCCTTCTACTAATTTTCCACAGATGCTTGTCCTCACAAAAATAAATTGAGTGTGAGGGTATCTCTCTCTCTCTCTCAGGGACCTTACAGAATAAGAAGCCCAGGGGGTAGAATATTATCTTTCTTCCCTCTAGTTTCTAAGGCTGGGAGCCCTTACAACCCAACACAGATTACTTACTAAGCGAGAAGCACGCCCATTCATCCCACAGAAATTCTACATGACACGGGAGTCTTTGTAGGCATGAAGACCTGAGAGGTTCGCTGCTGCCTTTGATGAGGAAGGCTTGAAAGGTGGATCAGAGCAGGATGGGAACTGGGAGGATCCAACTGGGGTGGCACGTTCACTTTGATTTCTGATAGGTCTCCCTCCTGCGGATAAGGGCGCTCTACTCAACAAACTCCAGTTCCCTCTCTAGTTCATTTTCAGATGTCAGTTGGCCAAGTTATTTTATTTTTTAATTTTTTTTTTTGCTGTGTTTTCCCCAGTTCCCCTGGGATCTGTGAAACTGCAAGAGAGATTTTATTTTTTAGCGTCATTATTTTTAAAAGACCATTTGTTTCCACTGCTGAAAGATTTAGTCAGATTTAAGTCCTGTTTGTTTCTGAGCCATTAGGACTGAAGGAAGGGTGCACTGTTTTTGTGCTGTAGGGTTCTCGTGCAAGTACATGGTTTGGCACAGGGATCAATATGATCATATACTTCTGTGTGAGAAGGGTTCAGGAATGAATAATTAGCGGGAGTTGGACCAAAAGCACCAGTTTGTTATTTTAATCTATTTATTTTTGGCTCTTGGACTGTAAATAGCAGGGCTCTCAGAAACTGCCTGGTAGTGCTGGGGTATCTTTGAAGATACTGTGATGCCAGTATCTTCTGCATACAAAGCCTGTGCTCCAACCCAGTAAGCTAGCACCCAAGCTCTCTCTCCCTTTCTTAATGGACTCCCGGAGTATCTGATCTTCACTTTGTAGACGATGAGATTTGATACCTAGTAGAGATACCAGTATCTCTACTATATATTACATATTATGTGTGCAGGGGAGGGACGCGAAGATGATGATGTGAGTTGTTGGTGGGCTCTCTGGGCGGCGCTCTCTCTCTCTTTCTCTGCCTGCATTCGGTACTCTCGAGCCTCTGTGCATGGACTGGGTCGGGATGGCTCCTCCTTTGTGCTCTGTTCTCTTCTGTCTGTGCTCTCTTTTGTCTGTCTCTCTATCTCTGTCTTTGTCTCTGTAGACTCTCCTCTGGTCTCTTCTGATTTCTGTCTCTGGAGCCCTTCTGCTTCTCTCTATGGAGCACTTCTGCTTCTCTTTGGAGCCCGACCTGCTCTCACTTCTAACTCTGCCCCCCTGTGCTCTTACAGTCTTAGCAATCACATAGGGTGGTGACACAAGGGTGGGTCAAAGTTTAACAAATCAACAAAGAGGGATAAGACCACTCTCCCAGGCGATTAACTCAAGGATAAAAATCTAAAGAGATTACTTGGATTACTAGGAGATCCGCTTAAGGGATCCCATCCAGGGTATGTTGCTTTCTTCTTCCCTCAGCTAGTAATTCACTTAAATAGTTGCAGTAAGTCTACTTCTAATATTTCTAGCAATGTCATTCTGTATGAGCACAGTAAGAGATATATATATCAACTTAAAGGTTGGTTCTTCCTGATGACATCTTACTATATATTCCAGACCATAGTCCTCAGGCCAGGTTAGTCTTCATAACCCCAGGGTCCTAGCCTCGTTATTACTTTTGGGTCATGACAGCATTTGTCTATGATCATGCTCTCAACTTGTAGTTGAGTATTGTGGCACTTTGACCTGGCCCATTTCGATGCCATGGTAGCTCACAGCTTGATCTGGGTCCATTCAGTCCCTCGTAGTTGAGCATTGTGGCGCTTTGACCTGGCCCATTTCGATGCCTTGGTAGCTCACAGCTTGCCCTGGGTCCATTCAGTCCCTCATCGGGACCCTGCTTTTGGGGTGCTAGGAACTAAGGGCAACTGAGTCGAGAGAGCAGATGCCCAAGAGTAAATCTTATTGGAGTCAATCAACTCCCAAGTTACAAAGCATAATATTAACTATCTTCCTGTGCCCATACAGAAAGGACATTGTTTTAAGGTAAACTAAGTTCCCTGCGGTAAGGCTGAAAGGACAAACCCAATGTTATCCTACAGGAGAGATTTGGGATTCGAACCCGGGACTGCAGATACCCAGCCCCGATGTTCAGAGGTTTCCTGGGACCAAGCCAGAATGTAGAAATCTTTGAGCTGGTTCTGCATTTCTGGATCACCTGCTGTTCGGCACTGTGTTTCATGTATTTTTTGATGCATAGAAGAAGGTGGCACATCTTGCCTCACAATACTGAAATACTGAGAAATGTTCTTGGGTGCCAGATGATAAAAAGTGATTTACTGATCGAAGGATGCCAATATTGCTTTAGAACCCGTGTGTGGGTTTTGGGAGAATTGAGAGAGTGGGCAGAAACGATAGGTAGGATGTGATTTTTGAGTTTAAGAATGCATGAACAGTATAATCACTGTCTGTACTTTTCCCTCTCTCTCTTTTTTTTTTTTAACTGACAGTATAATTCTGATTAACTTCAAAAGAAAACTCCAAGTGTGGACTTGGGAAATAAAGGGAGGAATGTGTTGAACAATGTGTTGGCAATTTTCAATCACTGTGTTTCCTGGCACTTGCTCTAAATAAACCAATGCAATCAGTGAAGCAACGCCACTCACCTTTCGTCTCCATAGCAAGTAGGCTTGTCCCTCTCCTTGAGAGTATATCGGGTGACCATTATAACAAGCTGGGAAGAAACTATTCCCTTTACAGAGCACTTATGTAAGGGGCTGCGGAGGGTAACAGCGGTGCTTTCCCTTTATATTAAAGGTGTTTTGAAGAGAACAAGCATGGTTCAGCCCTGATACTTGATACTGTTGCGGACCACCGGACTCATTGCTGGCTTGAAATTTTATTTTGCTAGCTGTTCTCTCTGGGAACTTTGAAGAAAAATACAGACTCTCATTGACCCTGCACAAAGCCTGGAATTTGCAGGACCCAAGAGTGCCAAGTGCCATGTCCCCAGGACTCCTTGCTGGGTTTGTGCTTGGGGGCACCATCCAGTGGCAATCTTAGGAACTGAAACTGCAGTTGCTTTGAAACAGTTTTTCTGCTTCTTTCTTTCTTTCTTTCCTTCTCCCTTTCAATTTAAATATAAAGGAATAAGGACTGCTTTTTTTTAATTGAATCATGGTGAGGTACAGTTACAAAGCTTTCATGTTTATGTTTCAGTCATATAGTGATCGAACACCCATCCGTCCACCAATGCACATTCTCCACCACCAATGTCCCCACTCCCTTTCTAATCCTCCCCCTTCCTCTATGGCAGACAATTTCATAAGTGCTGCTTTGGATCAAGAGTTCTGGGGAAACAATGAACTCAGGCTCATTGGAGTCTGTATATATTTGGTGTCCTCTCCATCTAGCATTCTCTTCACCCAGAGACTCCAATCAAGTCCACTCTTGTCTGGAAGAAACACAAAGGCAGTCTTTTCCATCGTCAGGGCATTCACTCGCCTGCAGTCCACGCAGTTATTGCCTTGACTGTGGATGAGAGTGCTGCTTTGGGTGATTTTTAAGGTCAAGAAACATTTGTGAGGCCTCTGTTACCCAATCCTTGAGATAGTCTGAGGTCTCTGTCCTTGCAGCCCTGCAAGCCCACGGTGACAGTTTACAGGGGACACATCTGCTCACAGCATAACCTGAGTGTCAGGGTCTGCTCTGCCGGGGACCAGCCCTGGGTGAACAGACCTGAAGCAGGGGCATCGTGAGGGTTAAATAAAGAGACAGAAATAAGAGAAAAGACCCAGAAGCAGGTCTGGGACCCCCACTGTCCTCAGCTTGCTTAGAACCAGAAACATTAGAACAACGAACATGCTTTAGTTAGATTAGACTCTTACGTATTCTGAAGGTCTTGGCCAAACGTAAATATAAGCAGGTAAGCATAAACATAAAAATGGGTTTAGTTGAGCATAAATAGATGTAATGCATTTCCATCAGGGGAAATTCTTCTAGGAGACCTGCTCAGGGGTGGTACACCATCTGGGGGCTCCAGCAATCTGGATTCTGGTCCCCAACATTGCTCCCAGAAGAGGACTGAGGAGGAACAGTGGGACCTGTGCCTTTTGGGGAAGGGGAAGCCTCACTGGTCCCCAAGGTATCTGAGAGCCTACGGAATGGGCCCAGGTGCACAGGGCCTGAGATTGTAATGTGAGATGCGAGGGGTTCCTGGGTGCTTGCAGAGCCTTCTGTCCAGGATGTAGTGAGAGGAAGTCTGTGTTGAAATAAAAATTGGATGAAGAAGAATTAAATGAGAGATTGGCTTTGTTGCATTTTTGTGGGCCAAGGTAAGAGGGCTTGGTATTTCATGAACGGATTAAATATTGCATCTGACTGGGACATGTCAGTAATGTTTTCACACCGTAGAGCCCAGGAAAGCGAGTAAATATGACAATTGAAGTTATTTTGGAGGTGCTGATATTTAAAATTTCTTCTGTTCTTCAGACTGTATCATGACAAGTAATGCTTTTAGCAGGACCCTTAATGGTTTTAATTTAAAAGGGAAGAGCTGGTTCAATGTTCAGTAACTTGAAGTGACATTTGTTGGGGTTTTGGGAACTCAAGCTTCCCCTGAAGCCTGGTAGCGTTGAGGGACCAGATAGTGCTGTGGATAGAGTGTGGGCCTCCTGCATGCAAAAACTGCACACCTGTGGTCTCCCTGCTCTGATTTCAGTAACTTTCCTAGGGCAAGGGTGGGTGCTATCAGCTATACTCAACCTGCCCTGCCCTGCCGTGGATCCTGGTGGTTCAATGCTCAGCCAAGGCATGCAGTGATACTTGGGGCCTGTTACGAGTAGGTAGGGGTTAGTGGTGGGATTTGTGGTCCCTGGCATCAAATGTGGGGGTCTTGTAAATTGTAAATTCAGGGAATGCCCTACACCCACTTGTGTTATCTTCCCCAGCCCAACTTTAGTAATTAAAAAAATTTTTGTTTGGGATCCACATCCTGCCTCTGTGCTCTGGGGTCAGTCATGGTACTGGAGGAACCATGTAGTGCCGGGGGTCAAACCTAGGCTCCTGTATGCAGAGCATGTGTTCCATCCTTTAACTGTATCTCTGGCTCCCATGATATTTTAAGATATAAAGGATGACAACCAGCCTTCTGTGATTTACATTACAGAAAAAAGTTAAGTGCAGGTGATATGCCTGCTAAAGGATTCATATCCAAAATGTATAAAGAACTAATATAACTCAGTGGAAAAAATAAATTAAAAACAAATGACATTTTTTATAAAGGATTTGTAAGTATACTTCCAAAGAAGACATACAGCTGAGCAGCATGGTTGTTAGGAAGATGAAGAAAAGAGAAGCACATACTTATGAGAACCATCAGATGAGTCAGCAATTCCACTTGTGAATATTTATTCCTAAACAACAAAAACATTGAGTCTAAAAGCTTCCTGCTCCCCTGTGTTCACTGTAGAATGGCTTGGAATAGTCTGGGCATGGAAACAGTGTGTCTCCATCAATGGATGACTAGCTGGAGAAACTGTTGTCTCTACAGTCACATCCCAGTAATGTTTGGTTGATGATGCCCCTCCTGTAGCTGGTGGACCAAGACGCCATACCACTTGCTTTGCGTAGTCATTCCCTGTGATGTTCTTACAGTGACAAAATCTCCCAACTCTGCCTAATTTCTCAGAAAGGATCCCTGTTCTTAAGTGATGCACAATTATACAATGAAATATTATTCAGTCATGGAAAAGAAGTTAGGGGCTAGAGAGAAGTACAGCTGGTAAGGTGCTTGCCTTGCAAGTGCCCAACCTAGGTTCAATCCCCGGCATCCCACATGGTTCCCTTAGCACCACCAGGAGTAATTCCTGAGTGCAGAGCCAGGAGTGATCCCCGAGCAACCCTGGGTGTGACCCCAAAACAAACAAACAAAAAAAGAAAAGTAGGTAAACCTAACAGGTTTTTTTGTTTTTTGTTTATTTGTTTGTTTGTTTTTTGCTTTTTGGGTCACACCTGGCAATGCACAGGGGTTACTCCTGACTCTGCACTCAGGAATTACTCCTGTGGTGCTCAGGGGACCATATGGGATATTGGGAATCGAACCCGGGTGGGCCGTGTGCAAGGCAAACGCCTTGCCTGCTGTGCTATCACTCCAGCCCCAATCATACCACTTTTGATAACATGGATGGATCTTAAAGGCAAGTGGAAGTCGAAGTTTCACTATGGAAAGGCAAATGCTTGGGCCAGGGAGAGAGCTTAAAGTGGTAGAGTACATGCCTGGCATGTGCCAAGCCGTGAGTTCAATTCTTGCACCATTTGCCTCCAGAGCACAGTTGTGTACAGCCCTGACAACCCCTGATCATCCTTGGAAGTAGCCTCAGACCCCCTGAGTTCCACTGGGGGTAACTCCTATTTAAAAAGACGAAGAGAAATACCCTACAGTTTTGCTTATATGTGGAATCTGAAAGAAAAGCTACCATACTCCTAAGTCACAGAATGGGTTGGCAACTGCCAGAAGCAACGTGCAAAGGAAGGGGGAGAAATGAGGGCTAAGCTCCAAGTTGTAAGTTGTGGGGATGTACAGTGTCTCCAGCATGATTACGGAGACTGTAGTCAACATGATGTTGCATAGGGGAAAGCTGTAAAGGGAGTAGATCTTCAAAGTTCAAGTCACAAGAAAAAAGAATTTCAAGTGATATGTGGTGATAGATATTAACTAGACGTTGTGGTGAGCATTTTGAAATATATGCTTATATCAAAACATATTGTCTTCTGAACCTAATATAATATTATCTGTCAATTATATATCATGAAAGAAAGAAAGAGGGGCCAGAGAGGTAGAACAGTGTGTAGGGCACTTGCTTTGCATACAGCCAACCAGTCCAGGACTGATCCCTGAGCACAGAGGCGGGAATAAGTCCTGAGCACCACTGGATATGCCCTCCTCTTCCCCCAAAAAATATGAAGAGAAAAAAAAGAAAAGGAAGGGCAAGAAGGAAAGAGACCAGGGTTAAGACACAGGCAGGATGCTTGTTCTGAGACCCAGTGCACTTTTGAAGGTGGGTGGCAGAATCTCGGTACCTTTCTAGCAGCCAAGTGAAAGCCAAAAACAAGAGTTCACAGGTAAGTGGAAGCACAGCTGTTTTCACCACTTTGTTTTCAGAAAAAAAAAAATTTTTTTTTTCCTATGGGGAGGGATAGAATTTCATGAAGAGACCATTCAGTCACCTTTAGGTGATGTATCAGATTGATCAGTCAGGATTTATAATCACCCTCAGCTTTGGTTAATAGCATAGTATCAAGTGTAGAGTTTAGTATAATAGTTTTCTGCAGTCCAAATATAGACAGCTCACTTGTATTCTAGTCCAGCTTAAGAATAATACACAAGTGTCTGTAAAGCAGTGATTCTTTTCTTTTTTCCTCATTTCACAACTTTTTACTTTATGCAAACACCATGGTTTACAAAATTTTTCATAATGCAGTTGTTATGGGCATTCAGCATTCCACCACCAATCCCGCCACCAGTGAGATCTTCCTTCCACTATTGTCCCCTGTTACCAAACCATCTCCCAAGCCTGCGCCTTTAGTAGGCACATCATCATTTATTTAATATTTGAAGGCAGTGACTCTTGACGAGTGATTCTCTTTGGGGACACACAGTTTGGTAGGGGAATAGGTGCCAGGTCTGGGTCCCTCTTTTCCATGCACATCTGGAGAAACAGTCCAGGTTTTTTCATGATAGTTAAGTCATTTTGCAACTCCAGAGAGTTCATATTTCACCCCACCCCACCCCTCTTCCCAGCCCTCACCCCCACTCATCCATAAACTCCAGACTGAGCACCCCTAGTCTGGAGTGAGGGGAGGACGGCAGCAAACAGGTAGCACCAAGACCTGGAACACGGGATTTTTGTGCGGTTTGCAGATTTCCCTGCTTTGAGAGGAAGCCAGACGGGAGAGAGCGTTGATTTCCATTTATGAAAGTCGACGAGCTTGACAGGACACGTCTGAACAAAAAAGGTTTACTGCACTCTGACAGGAATGTGGTCAGGAATGTGATTTTTCTTAGAGAGCAACTGGATGTGCTCTACAGCACTAAAAAGGGATCTTCTGGGAGCTCGCTCACAGAGAAAACCGGGGTGGTAGCAGCCTGGAAAAATTGTGAGGCGGATATGACCAAATACCATCAGAGTTGCTTTTAACAAATAAGAGGCATCATTCTCTTTTGGAATTTGATCGTTTGGAGTTAAAAATTTTAAAAATATCTAACTTTTAAGTGTTTATAACTTCTTGGTGAGCCTGAAGAAAAACGCCTTGTATAATCTTAGGAAGTTGAATGACTGTTTGCTTTGGGGATGGTTTATCACTGAGCCACGTACACATTTAAAACGTAATGTTTATTTAGCCAGCTGTATTTGCTTAAGATATTTCATTAATTGTAGTTTCTTTTGCATTGCAGTATTTTAATCTTGGGGGCTTCCGGAGGAGTTGGTACCTTTGCTATTCAGGTAAATCAGGTTTTTGTTTTGTTTTGTTTTTTAATCTAGTGAATAGGAAGATTATGGTTTTCATGAATTTATAAATTCATGTACTGCGGGATATTCATTCTTAAAAGCCAAGAGATAGGTTCAATAAATTCACTCTAAATTAAACTTGATTTTTTAAGCAGAGGAAACTCGTCTAATGCAGAAGGATGTGTCAACATTTCTAGCAGTTTTCACATGACTAGGGGATGCTTAATTGGGTGATAAAACTCTGTCTTAAAGTGAATGTAGGAGGTAGTTGTGAAATAGTAAATGTGTCACTGAAGCGCTTCATCCAGCACTGGACCTACTGTGGCAGTGGTGCCCATCAGCTGCCCTAGGTGGCCTCGCCAGGTGATAGGCCGCACTCTGTATCTGGGTTTGCATACTCCATCTCTGACAACACACATGAAAGCAATTCCTGATGATGTTTCTGAGAACATAGCCCTCCTGCTCAGTGATGCCTGACTGAGGATAATAATGACTTTTGGCGGTGAGGGCTCACGGAAGAGCTCTTGGAACAGTCACAGTTCTGAGACAGACCGGGAGGATGTGGTCTGCTTTATGCATGTCTTCTCTATGCGTGTGCAAGTGTGTACATGCTTCCACATCCAGTACATTTTTTTTAAGTCTGAGTTATTTTTAAATTGCTTAAACAGTTTTTTGTTTTTATTTTTAAAAGTCGGTTTCAAAGGTGTTTTACTTGTGTTAAAGATCCTAAAGAGTTTTAAGTGTGTGTGGGGGGAAATCCTAGAAATTTGGGGGGAAATTATTGATATGTTTCAACATGTGGCAGATTCTTCATAGGATTTAATTTCTCCTACAAAACATATTATGTATGTAATATAACATAGTTTACTTTTTTTTCTCAATATTTCAAACAGTAGATCCAGGATATTTATCTTGGATTCCGTTAATCTTCAGACACATAAATTTAGCTTGGCTGGCTCTTGAAAGTAACATATAATTATACTGTTGCCCATAAACATACAAAATTATACATATGATTTTACTTAATATATTTTAATGAAGAAAATATATGAAGTAAATATGCCCCTTGGAAATTTTTGGTAAGTATTGGCCGGCTGCGATAGCACAGCGGTAGGGCGTTTGCCTTGCACGCAGCCAACATGGCCGACCCGAGTTCGA
>JAOXYA010134830.1:0-10215 GCA_028565675.1 Sorex palustris | reverse complement strand
CTCTCCGAGAGGGGTGGAGGAATCGAACTCGGGTCGGCCATGTTGGCTGCGTGCAAGGCAAACGCCCTACCACTGTGATATATATAATTTTTTTAAGTGACATCACTCTTCCTTCCCAGCCCCTGAACTTAACCACCTTACAACTGAAATTTGTACCACTTCCCCCAAGCCCAGGCCCCAACAGTTAAATCTGGGCAGGCAATTTCAGAAAGTCAGCCGCTCCGTGCGAGTTCACAGCCTGACCTGACACCTGCGACCTTAGTAATCCTCGCCACCCAATAAAGCCTCAAGTTCCTGTGATCGTGGGAAACGGACAAAATGACAAATGGGATCAAATCGTGCTAAAGACAACACGGCCACTTCTTCATGGCCATCACAGAACTCTCGTGGAATTTTCTAGCAAAGAAAGGGCTTTCTTCCCTCGATGGTAAAAAGGAGCCAGGCCCGTCCCACAAGGATGACACCGGGAGGAACCAGCTAGCCTTCCCAACGTGGCACCACCACGCTCCAGCTCCCACCGAGAATTCTTGGCACACACCCTCAAAGCCACCGGGGGAGCTCCAGGAGAAACGGCCGAGGGAAGCAAATGTTTTGCTCTTTGAAAAGTCAAGACTGGACACAGATATTAGTCCTCTGTTCTCTGCGGAGAGACAGTGCACAAAGGACCTCTTATCCACAGAAAGAGCGAAAAGACAGAAAACAGCCGCACCCGGCCACATCTCGCCACCTCTCCTCCGAGGCTGCTGACCAAACAATGTGGCCACTCACGGTGGCACCACTGGAGACCGGGGAAAACCACAGGAGAGGGAACATCTTGGGACATTTAAAAAAAAAAACAGGGTTAAACCAGGGTTAACTGGGGTCAGACTCAACCTGCTGCTGGTGGCTGCAGTGAAGGGCCGGCAAACTCAAGTCCTGATCCCAGACATGCTCACTGCACCCCCAAATCACATCCACAGAACAGCATGTTCCCTCCTCAGCTCTCATCATTCGTGACTCATCTGATGGACTAGGATGAATTCACGGCCTCACATTGTCTTCATCATTTGGTTTTCCTGTGAGTGTTCATCATTTTTATTTTTAGAAATAATATTCGGGCTTCAAATTGCGTTCTCCAACAACCAGAAAGCTCAGATTACCAAAGAAAACTGACAGACTGTGATCATTTCCGGCTCATCTAGTAAAATTCCTCCGAAGAGTCAATAAAACGAGGAACTGGGGGAGAAAGGACTTCCTCCTATTGTAACCAAGGGCAAGTGAGTTGACTTAAAACTCCTTGTTAAGAACGAGACAGTAAATCCATTTAAAGGGAGACAGTCCCTGTCCGGAGAAATAAAACAGGGGTTAAGGCACTTGCCTTGCCTGAGGCCGATCCAAGTTATTCCCTAGCACCGTCACTGCTCCCCTGAGCATCACCAAGAGTGCTCCTGCTGGATATGGCCCAAACCCTTCCCCCACCCCCCAAAAATGTAAAATCTACAGTACTGAGCCTGTCCCTTGGCCTCTACACTTAGATATTTGTGTTGGGGATTCTCAACCTGGACACATGAAGGGCGATTTTATAAACACTAATCTCAGCCCCTTTCCAGAACTCAGCCAAACGCTCAGATGAAGTGGGCTGGTTTGCTTGGAGCTGCCCCAGTGATTCTGAGGGGTGGGAGAGGACTGAAGCAGAGCACCACATCCCTTAAAGAAAGGGGACCCCACCCTGGCTGCCGGCGTCAGCCCTCCCCCAGATGAAATGGATACACAGGAGACAGGAGCTATAGTAGTGAATGCCCAGGCCCAGGAAGGCCAAGGAGTAATGTGAGGGGCTGGTCTCGGGGACTGTGGGTTCTCCCCAAGATACCCTGGCTGGTTTGGAACCCTAACACCTTTAGGTTTTCTCAACTTTAGGACACGGGCTATTTCTTCAGAACAGAGTCCCTCTTTCTGGAACTCACTCTGCTTTCTATTTTTATTCTGGGATCCTTCACTTAGTGAGAGCAGACTTATATTCATTATTTTATTTTAAAAATTCTAAAAAAAAAATAGAATGAAACATATAAACATTGCCATTAGGGGCCAAAGTGATAGTATAGCAGGTAGGGAGCTTGCTTTGCACACGGTCAACCCAGTTTGATCCCTGGTTACCCCATATGGTCCCCCAAGCCCTGCCAGGTGTGATCCCTGAGTGCAGAACCAGGAGCAAGCCCTGAGCATGGCTGGAGGTGGCCCCAAAACAATACAAACCAAAACAAAACAAAAAATCACCATTATTGTAGCAAGCACATTCCCACTTCCCAGAAATGACAGCCACAACCAGGTCCTTTCACTCACTCGCTTCCTCTCATTCATTTACGTCTAAGCAAGAATCTCTTACTTCTTACTGAGCAAAGCATTCTGCTGCAAGTAAATGGAAAACAACCAGAATTGGTTTTGTCACAAAAGATGTAGCAAGATGGGGCTGGAGCGATAGCACAGCGATAGGGTAGGGCATTTGCCTTGCACACGGCCGACCCGGGTTCGATTCCCAGCATCCCATATGGTTCCCTGAGCACCGCCAGGAATGATTCCTGAGTGCAGAGCCAGGAGTGACCCCTGAGCATCACCGGGTGTGATCCAAAAAGCAAGCAAGCAAGAAAGAAAGAAAGAAGTAGCGAGGAGAGAGGCCTCAGTGGACCCCGTACATCAGGGCCCAGTGGTTCTCCTGTCCCCTTCTTCCGGTTCCAAGGGCTACTGGGCTACTGGGGCCAGGGGGCACTCCAAGGGGTCAGATGCTGGTCTCGCCTGCGGCCAATCCCTGGTCAAGCGCCGAGCACCAGCACCTGTGACTTCACGACCTCCCACCACCACAAAGAAAGGCTGCTCTGAGGTTGCTTCAGTTCTTCCTCTGGCCAAGGCCCAGAGAAAGGGGAGAAAAGGGACAAAACCGTTGTTTCCTTGGACCACAAAAGCTCAGTGGCCCCCTCACCCAAAGTCCCTTCTGCCTCATTAGCTATAAATGTGTCCCTGAGTCTCCTCAGCCACACAGGCCAGGAAGGCAAGAGCCAAGGGTCTTCAACTACTGTCACTTGCTGATAAGGCTGATGAGGAGAGAACAATCCTGACTGTCACGAATGAAAGGACACAACCCCAGGATCCGCTTTCCCTTAGGGCAAAGTTTCCAAGAATCTCTGGTTGAAGCAATATGAGGACCTATTGTGTGTCGTGGGGACAGAAGGAGCTTTGCAAATAGAACCAGAGTTCTGGTACCAAGAAACAGGGGTGAGGGCAGCGCTGGGGGCACATCAGGCCCCCAAGTACAAACACTGATGCCTCAGCTTTCTGTTGACTTCTCTTTGCCCAAGTGGAAGAACAGAACTGCAGGCATGCAGACCATACACACACACACACACACACACACACACACACACACACACACCTTTCACTCCCCACCCCATTCCTAACACGGGTCACAAGGGGCCTTGCCTTGTTTGCCCAACCACTTCTTTTCCACTGGAAGCCTGGACACTGGGACCCCAGCTGCCCTCTGCTTCGTAAACTACCGGCCACTCGCTCACCCTAATGCTCATGCTATGGTCTCTGCAGACGGCTTGTCAACTGCACTACTGGGTTCAACTTTAGAAGCGCTCTGAAATGATCTGATCAGAGGAGATTGGGGTCACTTCTCTGTGGCATGTTTGCTGAACCCCCATCCACCACAGCAATTGTTTACTTTATATATTACTTGTCCAATTAATGTTATTCCAAACTTCCCAGATCAATTTTTATGACTTTGACTTTTCTCAACATATTAGACTGCTATCTATAACTAAAAAAAAAAACTGAACTTCCTGTATTTTATTTAAAGACCTGTTCTGTGTATTTTAGGGACCACACCCAGTGGTGCTCAGGGTTTACACCTGGTTCTGCTCTTAGGGATCACATGTGGTGCGACTCGGCGGACCATCTGGGGTTCAGGGATCGAACCCAGGTCAGCTGTATGCAAGGCAAGTGCACTACCCATTGTGCCCCAAAGAACATTTTTCAGAGTGACCATAACCCAGTATGTCAAAAAAGCACTGTCCTCCCATTGTACATCGATTTGCTCAAGCGGGCCCAGTCAAAATATTGAGACTTGTTGTTACTGTGTTTGGCATATTGAATATGTCACGGGTAGCTTGCCAGGCTTTGCTATGCGGGTGAAATACTCTCGGTAGCTTGCCAAGCTCTCCGAGAGGGGCGGAGGAATCGAACCCGGCTCGGCTGGGCTGGCTGCGCACAAGGCAGACGCCCTACCACTGTGCTATCGCTCCAGCCCGACCCAGTATGTAATTTTCCCTTTCCTGGACTCTGGCCTTAACCAACATCCCAGGACGACCCAGGTGGGCCCGAGGCCCGAGAGCAGAGCAGAAGGTGCAGGAAATGTTCTCATGTCCGGCGTGGCCCGTGACTACAGAAGCTCTCTGGGCTTCCTTTATTTGAAAACATTCTAAAATCCAAAAGTGACCATTTTAAACAGAACCCCAAGAAAAATGCTCAAAGAATACCAAATCTGGGGGCTGGCGTGATAGCACAGTGGGTAAGGTATTTGCCTTGCACGTGGCCGACCCAGGTTCAATTCCCAGCATCCCATATGGTCCCCTGAGCACTGCCAGGAGTGATTCCTGAGTGCAAAACCAGGAGTAACTCCTGAGCATCGCCAGGTATGACCTAAAAAGCAAAAAAAAAAAAAAAAAAAAAACCCCAAATCTGGACCACCGCAAGATGCAGTGAAATGGAGAGTCCAAAAGCAAAGAAACAAGACTGTGCCCTTACCAGGGTGATGGCTACCCCTGTCCTGGTTCGCATCCTTGGCACCTCTCGGGGTCCCCTGAAGAGTCGGGAATAGCCCCTAAGTATAAGCAAGTATGACCCCCAAACAAAAGAAGACAAGTGTGACCCCAAGACAAAAGAAAACAAACAGACTTTACAGACATTTTGTGTTTTGTTTTGTTTGGGGCCACACTTGGCAATGCTGGGGGACCACATGGGGTGCCGGGGACAGAACCTGGGTGGGTTGGCAGTGTGCTGTACTATCACTCTGACCCAATGGGCCATTTTTATCCGTGCCCTCCTGTTCCGCTTCTGGTCCACACACAGACAATAGCACCATTTATGCCAAGATGCCTTCGCATAATCGTCTCTCTCCTCCAGATGCCCCATGTTCTCTGACGATTTCAAAGTCAGGATTTCCATCTGCTTTAGAAAAAAAATCTGACTCGCCCCAGTCACTGGGCTGTGAAATGGTGTGAAATATAACAACAAACAGGCCATAGGAAAGATGACTTTCGATATGAAAATTCTGGGCTGGCTCTGAGTGGGAAACCCCAGGGGTTGGTCCAGCCTGGTGGGTGCCTGAGGAGAGGACAGGGATGTCCTCTCACCTGTCTGCATCCCCACACACTCAGCTGGAAGCCTCATACCTGCCTCACACTCTGGGTTGGGGGCTTTGCAGTCCCCTTCCCTTGGGGGCCCACAGCATCCCCAAGATTCCCTCGTTTTCCTCGCTCTACTTGGATGGCTGCAGCCACATGGATGCCGGTTCAGAGACACACTTGGGGGGCACCATGGGAGCAGGAGAGGAGAACAGTGGGTTCATAGCATCTGTGCATATCTGTGAATCGAACACAGCTGACCTCTGATCCGAGAAAGGGTCCAAGAAGAAGGCACCACTGCCGAGTGCTAGCAGGTCCCTGTCCTCACAGCGACCCAGCGACTATGGGGCAGTGTAGAAAATGCTTGAGACCCCAAACAGGATGCAAAGGAGGAGTGGAGCCAGAGAGACAAAGCTATGTCCAGGGCACAGGAGGTCCTATGAAGTCCACCACTTTCTCCCCCCACAAAATCCATCTTTCCCATGCCTCACCACCGCCAATAGAACCAGAGTCACAGCTCAGCACCACAACACTCCAAAAGCTAACTGGACCGAGACCTAATTCACACAGAAGAGATCATCCTATCCTATAGTGTGAGGGTGAAACTGATGTCATGACAAGATGCAGCTAACACTGAAGTCTCAGCCAGGCCTCACTTTCTGTTTTCCTGAAGCAGAACTTGCAGTTTCTGGTAGACACCCACTTGAATAATTTGCCGAGATAAGGAATTGGGCAGTAGGGTCTGGCCAATCATGAGGGGTCTCTGTGTCCTCCTTAGAGATTGTTACTGGGGCTGGAGCAATATTGTTACTGGGGCTGGAGCACAGCGGGTAGGGCATTTGCCTCGCACACGGCCGACCCGGGTTCCATTCCCAGCATCCCATATGGTTCCCCGAATACCGCCAGGAGTTATTTCTGAGTGCATGAGCCAGAAATAACCCCTGTGCATCACCGGGTGTGACCCAAAAAGCCAAAAAAAAAAAAAAACCAACCAAAAAAAAACTGTTACTAACCATTGTCTAATTACTGACCACTGTTGTAATAGGGCCAATGCAAAAAATAGACGAGTATATAAATTGCCTCTTAACTCTGAATAAATTACTTGTGATTTGGAGTCGGGGTCCTGGTCAAGACTCCACTGCATTGGATGAGACTTGAACCCTACCTCGAGCTAGCAATGGCTTGAGCTAGTACTAAAGCTCCTTTGCTTTTGCGTTATTGTGTGTGGACTGGGTCTCTCTGAGATTGGGGATCTGAAACTCATGACAACAATAGTCATTCTTCACTTGGAAAAAATATTCGACCTGGACGATGAAGAAGGCATTAGTGGGGGTGGGGGGAGGGAGTTGTGGTTCATATAGATCCTGTGAGCGATTCACTCACTGTCTAAGCAGATCCTCAGAAATGAGCAAGCAGGAGCTCTTGAACTGCTTCTTCGAAAGACCCATATTCAAATCGAGTTCCTCAAAGAGGGCTTGGGAGCCAAGCCGGGCATCTGGCTTCAGGCCCTCTGAGCATCTGTCTTTAAGGGACCAGAAAGATTACAACGGAAATGCCCAAGTTCAGACTAGCAGGGTAATGACTACATCCTCTTATTCTCTGGTTTTCAAATAATTATGAGCAGAGACTGTATTTTGAACCGATCCCGTGGCGTCTGCTGCCTGGTGCAGATAGAGCTGGGAGGGTGCGAGAGAGGCTGACTCCTGTTCAGATCTGAGGTCATTAAGACAGTGTGCTGGGGCTGGGGCGATAGCACAGCGGGTGGAGGGTTTGCCTTCCATGCAGCAGACCTGGGTTCAATCCACAACATCCCATATGCTCCCCTGAGCACCGCCAGGAGTCATTCCTGAGTGCAGAGGCAGGAGTAACTCCTGAGCATCACCGGGTGTGACCCAAAAAGCAAAAAAAGAAAGAAAGACAGGATGCTGGGTTTGACAAGTGACAGGGACCCACACAGGCCCCAGGAGAGCAGACCAGAGGGGCCACAAAGATAGAACCCAAATCCTCCACATGGGGGGAGAGGGAGGGCACGCGGCAGGAAACGATCCACCTAGAATGCTGAGACTCCTCCCATTTGGGCTTTTCATTGCACAATTTTAAACAAGATTCTCAGTTGCCCTTTCTGAGGAGACATTAAAGAAACCCACCCTTCATAGAAGCGTTTTTACTGCAAAATGTGAGGCGTGGCTGAACGAGGAAAATGCCACTTTTTCCACAAGTGAAATGAAGGATTATTATCAGGCCATCAGCTAAACCTCTGGGCGAACATTCACAGACTGATTAGAATCCAAGGGAAGTGTGTGATTCATGGAATAAAATGGGCCATGGAACCGCGTGGGAATTTCGGGGAGCTGCTCCCTGAATTCAGGACAGGGATGGTCGCTGGAGCTAGAATAACCCGGAGAAAAAAGCATCCCCGAAATGCACCCAGGAGTGAATGTCATCCCCTTAACCTTGAGCGACAAGCTCCTACCTTAAACGTCTCCCCGGCATCCTTAGATCCACCTTCTCCGGTATACTCTGACAGGCAGCCGTTATTGCAGTCCTTAAAAATAGAAGATAAAAGAGGACAAGCCCTTAAGTAAAGCCGGGTGGAGGACGGACGGGGTGCGGGGTCACCCAGGCTCACCCTGACCTGAGCGCTCCCTCAGCAGCAGGACACTAACTGGCAAGGCAGGCGCAGAGGGGGCTGGCTGTGGTGGGGGTGGGCAACGCTCCCCGCCTCTGCCGGGCCTCCCGGACCCTCCCCGGCCCTGGAGGACCCTCCCCAGCTTCCCCAGACCTTCCCCGGCTCCCACGGACCCTGCCGGGGTCTTGGGGACCCTCCCCGACCCTCCCCACCCTCCCCAGCTCCTCCCGACCCTCCTCGGCTCCCCTCGGCTCTCCCCCGACCCTCCCCGGCTCTCGGACCATCCCCGCTGCCCCCGACCCTCCTCCTCTCGCCCCTCCCCGGCCTCCCAGCGACCCCCCATCCTTCCTAGCTCCCACACAGCGGCCGAGAACGCGCGCGGTCGCACTCCAGGCGGCCGGCTGGGGACATCGGGCGCTGGTCCGTCCTCCCTGCGCCCGAGCCACGAGCCCACCCCACGCGGGGATTAACCCACGGCCGGGAAGAGCCCAGGGGCTCGCCGAGCCTCGTGGCCCGGTCCCTCGGCGGCGCACAATAGCCGGCTGGGGCCAGGGGCCAGGGCTGGGGACCGCAACCGACCATTTCCTCCGGCGCAGGGTCCCCCGCTGCCCGGCACCAGGTCACCAACGCGGACCGCGGCGCAGCCCCGTCATCTCAGCGCCGCGAAGGCCACAAAGGAAGCGGGGCGGCTGGGGACGGTGCCAGCGGCCGATCCTGTCCGGTTCTAAGCTCAGATCCAGCGGGCGGGTCGCGCCGCGGCAGGAGGGACGAGAAGCATCCCCGGGTGCCGCGGCGCGCGAGGTGCGACGCGCCCCCAAATGCTCCTCCCCGCCCCGCCCCGTCCCAACGGCCCCCGCGAGGGTCCCCAGCGGCGGGTGCGCCCCGGGAGCGGGTGGGAGGACCCTGGATTGGCCGCGGGGTCCCGCCCGCCCGAGATCACGGTACCTGGCGGCCGAGGGTCCCGGCGGCGCGGGCCCTGGACACGGATGGGCCGGGCCGAGCCCCCGCGCGGCGCCCGCAGCCCCGCGCCAGCCTCGCGCCCGCCCCGCGCAACGCCGCCAGCATCCTCTGTCCCCCAGCACCCGAGACCCCGGCGACCAGGCGCGGCCCTGTCCCCAGCCCCCGGACCCCCGGCGACCAGGCCTCCTCGCCAAGGCGCTCCCCAGCCCCGAGCTGGCCACTGCGCGCGCAACTGTGCCTGCGCGCTGCCCTGCAGGGACCCCCCAAAGCAAACCCAAGGGAAAGAAAGAAAACCCGGGCGTTGCAGCCGTTCGTGCCAACCCCACCTCCCAGGAAGGACGCGGAGCTCCTGGGGGGTCAGTCACCAGGCTCAGCCCCCAGGCGCCACATCTGCCCCAAAGCCGCAGAGGGCACGAGCACCCACTCTCGCCTTTTGTAGGTAAAACTGAGCACCTGAGCGCTCCCGTCCTTGGAGCTGTTGGCCCAGGACTTGGGGGTTTGGGTTATCTGTTTGGGGTGGGCACCCGGTGAGGTTCCGGGGTTTCTCTCCGTCCTGAACTATCCCTCCAGCCCGAGAGAGCGCAGTGCCCAGGCTGGAGACCCGCTGGGAAAGGCACTGGGTTCAGCAAGGGAAAAGAAAACTGGTAACCAGGCTCTCTCCCGGCCCGAAGCCCACAATTAAGAGCCTTTTAAGTTGACCCAAGTGGTGATTTGGACTGACTTGATCTAGGAGAGCGCAGAGGGCAGTTTATTCTGGTTTATTCTGAGAGGGTGGTTAAAAGCAGCCCAGGCTTATAAGGCAATCCTGCAGAGACCGCCGCTGTAATCTTCCAGTTCAGAACATAGCTCTCACAAGCCCCAGCCCACAGGACACCTCTCAGGCTAGGGTGCAACGGGCGCGGCAGGGGACCCCTTCCAGCCCACGGGGGGGGGGGGGGAGAACCTCATTTATCTTTTTAAAAGAAATCTGAGGGGGCTGGAGTGATAGCACCGCAGGTAGGGCATTTGCCTTGCACGCAGCCAACCCGGGTTCGATTCCCAGCATTTCATATGGTCCCCTAGGCACCGCCAAGAAGTGATTCCTGAGTGCAGAGCCAGGAGTAACCCTTGAGCATAACCGGGTGTGACCCAAAAAAAGGAAAAATAGATAAATGAATAAAAGAAGGTAAAAAAAGGTAAAGGCCCTCCCGTTGTTCATCGATTTGCTCGAGTGGGCCCAGTAACATCTCCATTGGAGACTTTGTTGTT
>JAOXYA010134811.1:0-10216 GCA_028565675.1 Sorex palustris | reverse complement strand
ACACAGTAACAACAAAGTCTCCAATGGAGACGTTACTGGGCCCGCTCGAGCAAATCGATGATCAACAGGAGGGCCTTAATATGGATATATGAGTGCATTAAAAATAAGATCTTATAGGAGTTATAAACTGTAAAATTGAGTTCTCTGGGGAAGACCTTTTAAAAAAGAACAGTTAAGCCACTGGGCAATTTTTTTTTTTAATGTAGGAGTACTGCTATTTATTACCACTGGGCAAATTTTAACATAGCAGAACACAAGGGTTTAGGCTCAACCACTCAAGTAAGAGCATGAACCTGGGATCTGACAGCAAATGGAAGAAATGTTATCTTCACCTCCAGCCTTCTGAGAACTGCTTAAAAACAAAAGCCAGTTATATTTAAAATTATAACCTTCTGCTTTACAAAAATAGTAATTTACCCGCAAATTACCCAGAGAATGTATATGTAGCAGCAATATAAATAAAATTTTCATAATAGAGTTGTCGGTTATCCTGGAAATCATTCATGTTGCAGTTGATCTCAGAGGAGCCTGCCCCTTTAACAGACAGAGTGATGAAAGGTGGCAGTGTGGGTTCATCCCAGGCATAATCCAAGGAGGTCAGGGGCTTCACTTCAGTCCGCAGCCTGGGTTCCGCAACACTATGCTGGATGAAGACCACGGGGACCTACAAGTGATGGCAGAGCACGAAGACTGTTGGAACTGGGCAGCAATTCAGGAACCCCCAGGTTCAACTTCAAGATCAGTCGCAAATGAATTCCACACAGGACTTAATCACAGTGAGTACCAACATATACCTCTACAAATGCCCTGCAAGTCACCCTCCAAACTGCAAAAAGTCCACCAATTAAAGGGCTTGGATAGAGTCTATTACAGTCGATTGCATAAAGAGCTTCAAGAAATCTTGCCAAATGCTCAGGGGGAACAATTTAATCTTTTCATGAGAATCTTTTCTACCTTTATCCCCAGTACCAAGATACACTTTGAAGGCGGAAAGGAGTAAGAATGTTCTAGTTCTGGGGTGGGTGTGAGAACACAGCAGGTAGGGTATTTGGCCTGCATGCGGCCAACTCCCTATATGGTCCCCTAGGCATCACCAGGAGTGATCCTTGGATGCAGAGCCAGGAGTAACCCCCAAGCACTGATGGGAGTGGCCTCAAAACAAAACAAACCAAACCAAAGAATTTTGTGCTTAGCTACAGAAAGTCACATGTCCTAAGACATATTATTTAAAATAGAAGCGGGGCTGAAAGATAGTGCTCAGGGGCTGGAGTGTATGTTCTGTATGCTTAGCTCTAATCCCCGGCACTGCCCAATCCTCTGAACACTGTCCCAGCGACTTCTAAGCATCAAGTCAAGCACAGCTGCTGTGCCTGATGGGCTTTAGCCTCCCCACCAGCAGCAACAGAATCAAAGGTCAGGATAATTACTCAAAGGATTGGAGCAAGTGCCTTGTATGTGAAGGCTGCAAGTTTGATTCCTGGTACCACTTGGTAACCCCAAAGAACATCTCATGTATCCTGGCACCAGTGGGCCCCAGCACCAAACTTTTGGGCCTACACAGTTAGGCCAAGGGTCACTGAGGCCCTGAGCATGGCTTGGGAGGCCAAAAATAAATACAATTATTTCCATTTGGGCTTTACTTGGAAGACTTATAAAAATGCTGAGTGTAAAAAAAACAGTAGCACCACTGTCCCTGCACAATCAACCCTCACTCCTGTGTTTTGTGGCATGTACACGGGGACACCACATAAACCACAAAATCTGGTGTAATTTCAGGGGACTGGAATGTGACTTCCGCCTGGACAGAGTCGTCAGCAATCAAAATGGCCAGCAGAAATCATCTCTTATCCTGGAAGATAAGAGGTTAGGTAAGGATCTCTAGAGGGTAAGCTCAAGAGGTCCCTGCACAGCTTCTTTTAAACTGAAATTGAGAATACATTTCATCACTAACTCAAAAGTCTTCCCACCTATGAAACCACCAGGCTGGCCCCCAACTCCACTTGATACCTTAGAAAAGTTGTCAATTCGGAAAGGTGGGGGCAGTTGATCTGTGTCACTAAATGAGATCCTATAAGTGGCTCCTCGAAGAGTAATTTCCACTCGGAGGAAAAAACACTTTCCCAAGGTATCTCTGCAGGAAAAGGAAACAAAAGAGGCTGCTGACATGGAGGAAAGGCGGAAAGGCGCTGCGGCTCTCGCTCCTCTCACAGCTCACAGGCAACACCGCTGGGACATCAAGCAAGAAATGCAGAAACCGGCAGCAAAGCCACACCGGGAAACAGAAGCGCAACATGGTCTTCTGAGATGCACAGATCTCACCGAGGGGGTTAGTTCAGCTAACAGAGTCAGTCAGCAAACAAATTCACACTGGTTAAACTATATGAAATTGCTGGGATTAGATTACTTTTGATCTGGATAAAGAGAAATTTCATGTAATTTTTTAAAATGATTTTTACATTAAAAATGATCTACAGTTAATTGTAACCAGGTTCTCAGTCTAGAATAAGGAAAGGTGTGGCAGAATCACATGGAAGAAGGTGCCATATCATTATGACTTGTGTAAATCTGTGTGTACTTGTGGACAGAATTCCTCTTTTCTTTCTTTCTTTTTTGCCCCTTGGTTTTGGACCACACCCTGTGGTGCTCAGAGCTTTCTCCTGGTTCTGTGCATACGGATCACCACTGGCAGTACTCGAGACCATAAATGATGGCAGGATTCAAACAGCACTTGGTCGTAGGCAGGGCAAGTACCTTAACCCCTTAACCCCTGCACTATGCCTTCAGCTCTATAAATATTCCTTTTTTTTTAAAAATTTTGCTTTTTGGGTCAAACCTGGAGATGCACAGGGGGGGCCATACGGGATGCTGGGAATCAAACCCAGGTCGGCTGCATGCAAGGCAAATGCCCTACTCACTGTGCTATTGCTCCAGCCCCAAAATATTCTTTTTTTCAGAAGAGTATTACTTAATACATATGGAAGAAAAAGAAAATTAGAAAATCACCATTTTGCATTCAGAAATGTAGTACTTGGTAAGAAACATCAATCCATTCAGTGACAGTTTTTCAGAAATAATATACACAATTATAAATTTATCTGCCCAAGAAAGTGTTTTATTTATAAGAAGAAAGATAACTTTGTGACAGTCTAATAGACATCACCTTAACCAACTGATGGTCAAACTGAGCTAATCAGTCACGGGACCAACGGACATTAATAGGCCCCCTAAAGTGCCATATTTGAAAGCATAAAACATCACACAGGGAGTAATTCTGACAAAAATGTTTAGTTCAATCATGAAACTATCAGAAAATAGGAAATTTAACAACATGCTGGGTTGGGTTCTTTAAAAATGCCTGTAAAAATGAAAAAGCCAGTATGAGACTAATCTATACCAAAGCAGATGAGATATAGCAGTCACATAAAATTAAGGACCCTATTTGCTGTTGTTAGTTTGGGGCCATACCAAGTGTCGTTCAGTCGTTACTCTTGGCTCTGTGCTCAGGGAATCATACCTGGGAGTGCTCAGGGGATCTTATGAGATCTTAGAGATCTACCCAGGGATGGCCACATACCAGGCAAGCACCTTAACCTCTGCTATTTCTTTGGCCTCCAAAATGAAGGACCCTTAATAATAATGGATCCTAGATAAGAGGCAAGATGAACTGGCCACCTCTCCCACCACCACCCCAAGTGAAATCCCAAGGAGAACATGTGACACCGATGGAAGTTCTTACTGAAGACCTGTCCAAAGTTCAGACCACTGGGCCACTTAGTGCTGCCTCCTTGGGACCCAACAGCTCCTAGGAACATAGCTTGAGAACTATCATATCATTTACAATAACTCTATTAAGAATTAGGACAAAGGTAAATGAACCAGGGCACATAATCAGGCAAAATATGCAGGGCTGGAGACATAACACAAAGGGCTCAGCGCATGCACTGCAGGAAGCCAGGGCTCAATTTCCTACAGCACACTGCCCCATGAGCACCACTAGATGTGGCCCCAAAGCAGAAACAAAAATAAGGTTTAAAGGCTACTATATATGGCCCCAAAACAAAAAGGTTCAGAAAAAAGTCATATTTTTTAAAAGTCAAAACATAAATATCACTTTGGATCATTTATGATATTAGTCATACTTCTTTTATTTTGGGACTTTGGGGCCACACCCAGTGGACAATGCAGTGCGGGATTGAACCTGAACTTCCCGCATGCAAAGCCTGTGCTCTGCCCAGTGACCATCTCTCCAGAACTTTCCTCCTTTGTAATAACATTCTCAGTAACAAATTGACCATTAAAAAGACTAGATTTTTGTTGTAAATATGTTGTGATATCACTGATTTCAGAGACCTCATGTTAAAAGTATTTGATGAAGGAAATTAAAGAGGTCACAAATAAATGAAAAGACATCCCATGATTAAGGCTAGAAAACCTTTCTGTGAAGATGTCAGTTGTTACAGAAAACAATATAGATTTAATGTGATCCCTATAAAAACCCCAAAGTGTTTTTCCCCAGAAACAGGAAAACCCTTGCTAAAATTTGAATAAAATTTCAACAGCTAAAAAAATTTTTAATATAAAGAACAAAATCTGAGAACTCACACTTCCTGACTCAAAAATTTACTGTAAAGCTACACCAATCAAAATAGTGTGGCACTGTCATAGATACAGTCTTACAGATGAATGGAATCCATAGTCACAAAACAATCCTTATATATATATATGATCAAATAAATTTTTGACAAGGATGCCAAAACGATTCCATGGACAAAAGGAAGTCTTAGCAACAACTGATGCTGGAAAAAAAACAGATATCCACTAACAAAAAAATAAAGGTACTTACCTTCTATGCCAATATTAATTCAAAATGGATTAAAGACAATGTAATTGCTATACCTATAAAACTCTTAAAAGAAAATTCAGGGAAAAGCTTTAAGACATTGAATTTGGCAAAGATCTCTTGGATATAAAACAAAAAGTAAAGACAAGATGAAAAATAGGCAAGTTGTGGGTGCCAGAGAAAATATAATGGGTAAGGAGCTTGCTCTGCATGTGGCTGATCCAAGTTTGATCACCAGCACCTGATATTGTCTCCTAAGTCTTCCAGAAGTGATCCCTGTGCCTGAGCCGGGAGTAAGTCCTGAGCACAGCTGGATGTGGCCCCAAAACAAAACAAAACAAAAAGTAAGTCAGACTATGTCAAAATATATAATTTCTGGGCTGGAGAGATAGTACAGTGGGTAAGGTGCCTGCCTTGCAGGTAGCTGACCCAGATTCGATCCCTAGCATCCCATATGGTCACCTGAGGACTGTCAGGAGTGATTACTGAGTGCAGAATCAGAAGTAACTCCTGAGCATCACCAGGTGTGGCCCCAAAATAAAAACAAAACAAAACATATATATATGTGTATATATATATATATACACATATATATATGTTTGTGTGTGTGTATATATATATAATGGACTGGAGCAATAGCACAGTGGGTAGGGCATTTTCCTTGCATGCAGCCAACATGACTAAACAGAGTTCAATTCCTCCACCCCTTTTGGAAAGCTTGGCAAGCTACCGAGAGTATCTCGCCCTCACAGCAAAGCCTGGCAAGCTACCCATGACGTATTTGGTATGCCAAACACAGAACAAATCTTACAATGTAACTGGGTCTGCTCGAGCAAATTGATGAACAACGGGAGGACACTGTCCTCCCGTTGTTCATCAATTTGCTCGAGTTGGCACCAGCTCATCAACAAAGAGATTTGTTGTTACTGTTTTTGGCATATCAAATACACCAAGGGGAGCTTGCCAGGCTCTGCTGTGTGATCTGGATACTTTGAGTATCTTGCCGGGCTCTCCGAGAGGGGCAGAGGAATCGAACCTGGGTCGGTCGCGTGCCAGGCAAACACCCTACCCGCTCAACAACATAAAAAGTAATACACTCGTTCAAAAATAAACTGAGGATAGAACTGGAACAAACATTTCTCCAAAGAAGACACACAAGTGGTCAACAAATACATGTAAAGAAATTCAGCATCACCAATCATTAGGAAAATATCAGAACCATAATAAGGTATCACCTCCCACACACCAGCAAAAAACAACAAAGCCACACAACCAAATAAGAAGTAACATGTGTTAGTAATGATATAAAGAAATGTGAACTCCTGTCCACTGCTGGTAGGTATCTACAATAGTGCTGTGTGAACTGTAGTACAGTGGGGAGGTCATTTGCCTTGCACTCAGCTGATCTAGGTTTGATCCCCAGCATCCCATATGATCTCTTAAACACTGCCAGGAGTGATTTCTAAGCACAGAACCAGGAGTACCCTCTGAGCATCACCAGGTGTGGCCCCAAAAATAAAATAGTGTTGCTGTTATGGAAAACAATGTGGCAGTGCCTCAAAAAAATGAAAAATAAAACGACCACATAATTCATTGCTACTTCTTCTGAGTCTATACCGAAAAGGACTGAATGCAGAAACTTAAATATCTGTGCACTTGTGTTCATAGCAGCACTTTCCATGACAGTCAGGAGGCAGAAGTGACCCAATTATCCCTGACAGATGAATGGGCAAACAAAATACCATAGATGCACAAAGGTATATGATTCAGTCTCAGAAAGAAAAGTCTGACACATGTCAAAACGTGAATGAACCTCAAGGACATTATGTGAAATAAGTCAGTCACAGAAAGAGAAATATTGTATTTCTTCCTCTTATCTGAAGTACTAGGAGTAGTTAAGTCAGAGAAAGTAGGGTCATAGTTACCAACAAGAAGAAAAGAAGAAATGGTGCTTAACAGGGCCCAAGGTTCAGCGGCGCAAGACAAAGAGTTCTAAAGATCTGCTGCATAAAAATGTGAGTATAATTAGTCACTAGTAAATTCAAAAATGGTTAAGCTGCCTGGAGAGGCAGTGCAAGAGATAAGGCACTGCTGTGCATGCAGCCAACCTGGGCTTGATCCTGGCATAGCAAATGGTTCCCAAAGCACCACCAGGAGTGACCCCTGAGCACAGAATGAGAAGAGCTTCCCTCATACCTCCAAAATAGTTAAGATGGTGTTATGTGCCTGAGGTCTGAAAAAATGGTCCCTGGGAATTTGCCTTATCTTTCTCATATGATGTGCATATTTTACCACACACACACACACACACACACACACACACACACACAATTTTAGTGAATTCATTTTCAAATAAGTCTTTGATGAAAGCAATAAGAAGTTATTCCATACTAGCTGAGGCTGAATATAGCTGATCTTCATTAATAAGGACTCTGATGTGGGTTACAGAACAGCTAAATCAGAGAAAGTCAGATGGTTTACTGGAGCAGAATAAAACCAGAGAAAAGTTTGTACAAGAGTAAGAGACAAAAACACACATAATCAAGGTTACCAACTAAATGCAAACAGAATTTTCAGAGTAGCAAGCAATCCTGAGAACAGTGCTACCCACTGGACTTACAACCTCAGACCACAGCAACTAAACAAAGGTCAAAGTTTTGACATTCCTTTATCAAACTGTTGATTTGACATTTTATCAAACTGTTCACTCACTTTTAGTAGGACTATGCAAGTTCTAAGGTCATTGTCTAAGAGGAAAAAATACATGTGCCCATTTCAGAAGCAAAGTATTATTATGTACCTACTTACCGTTCATAGCTTTGTAATTAAAATGTATATGATGTTTACAGCTGACTGTTCATATTCTGCATCTGAAACACAGTTAATTTTTATCTAAGCACAGTCTTGGAACTTACCTCATGTTGATATGGAAGGAATTATTCTTGTTGACTTCAAAGCCTCCAGACCAAATACAATTGGGAATATCCATCAATCTGACACATAATAGCTGGTCATAGTCATTTCGAGGCCAGTGGAACACCACACTGGAACCAGGAAGGGTGGAAATGTAACCCTCAGGATTGGCTGTTCCCTAAAACACACAGGATAACTGGCTCTAGTCAGCAAGTCAAGACAATAAAAACTGTTTCCTGAGAAGGTACTCCGGGCCTTGCCCTCCATGATGGTACCTGAGGCATAAAACGACAACTTACATCACAAAACATCCAGTGCTGAGAGGAAGAAAGGCCAGATTCAATAGTCAAGAGCCATAAAAACAGAATATAGAAAAAAATATAGTCAATAGATGAAATGTCCTGGGGCCAGAGAGATATAACAGTGGGTATGGTGATTGCCTTGCTTGCAGCTGACCCAGGTTTGGTCCCCAGCATCCCATTTGGTTCCCTAAGCCAGCCAGGAACAATCCTTGAATCCAGAGTCAGGAGCAACCCTGAGGAACCACCTGGTCTGGCACCAAAACCAAACAAACAAACAAAAAAAAGGAGCTTACCTGTCCTCTGGCAAATTCCCTCTGTGCAAATGCAAGCTTGTGAGATGACTGATTGTCTAACAGGTAACGGGGGGCAAAGATGACCATACAGGTGTCAATGTATCGCCCGCGGCCTTTCTTGACATCAATACCTACAAATAATAAGAAGTACTTCCATAAATTAATCAGAAAAAAAAAAAAAGCATCCATGGTCTGACCAAAAAAAGGCCCTAAAGATCATCACTTAATTTCTCTGAGAAAACAACTGCAACATACTGAGAGGCTAGCAAGCCTTGGAAGCTTGTAATAGGAACAATGAACTGCTATAAAATAATCATTCCTTGTACCCATTTATTTTACAAAGTCTTAGTGGCAATGCAGTGTTCCCAGAATTCCGAGCTTCTCCATAAAGTTGAACCATTCCAATCGTGACGAAAAAGCACAGCATGCAATCACACCTTACTCTGGCTTCATCCAAGGCAGCTGACCACTAAGACAACTTCCATGATATACATCTACTTAATTTGGAACAAAAATTTTCCTCCCAAAATTCAATCAAGTCTTCTTAGCACCTTCACTTTTGGCAGGGGTGAGGGGAGGTGGGAGCCAAGGGGCGGGGGGATTGTGTTGGAGGGGTTAGGTCACACCTGGCGATGCTGGGAGCTTACTATTGGTTCTGTGCCCAAAGAACACTCTAGGCAATGCTTAGGGACCTCTGCAGTGTTGGGGATCAAATCGAGGTAGGCTGCAAGCAAGACAAATGCCTTGATCCTCTACTGTCTCTGGTCCCTTTAGTTTCGGGTTTTTATTTGCTTTTTTATTTATTTAGTCTTTAGGCCACATTCAACCATGCTCAGGGCTCACTTATGGCTTTGTACACTCAGAGATCACTTACTAGGAGGGTGGGGAGGCGTGGGTGGGGGCAATTTGGGGACCTAGGATTGAAGTTGAATAGGCCACGTGCAAGGCAAATACCCTCCCAGCTACATTATCTGTCCTGCCCCTGTAATATGTTCCTTTAACTCTCTTCCCAAGACTCTAGTTCAAATACAATGCTAAACACTAAGATGTTTTCAGTCACTACAATGTGCTTAGGTGTAAAAAAGGCAAACAAAACATATAGCATAGAAAAAGTCATAATCAGAAGGGCATATCAAAGTACGAGTTCCCAAAAGGGAAAAACAAGTAACATTGAATTATCTTTAAAATTTTGGTTAATAAAAACCACAAAGTTCAGTGAGATGAATTATCCATTTATATGCAAGCAATGAATAAAACAATTGTATTTATTGGACTGAGCTTTGGCTACACCAATGATTAAATCTGAAAACAGTAACACTTATCAAGCTCTAGGCTACTCTCTACCAAAGGCTCTACGCTTTAATTTTTCTAACAACCCGATGGGTTAGTATTATCGTCCTACTCATTTTACAGATGAAGAAACTAAGGCATGGAAAGAGAAGTCCCCTGCCGAGGTCATGCAGCCAGTAAGTGACAGAGTCAGACATATAAACCCATACGGGATGGGATATGCATAACAAGGACCCCAGCTCCACAGTCCACAAATACCAAGAAGAGATACTTTGGGGAGGCACAACAGGCATCTTGGAAATTCCGATAAAAACCCAACTATCAATATACCAATTTATTGATTTCATAATTAACCTATACGGACTTGAAAAATCTGGTGTTCCTAGGGCTGGAGGACATTTGCCTTGTAAGCAGTTGACCCAGGTTCAAGCTCTGGCATTCTGTGTGGTTCCCTGAACCCTTCTAGGAGTGATCCCTAAAGCAAAGAGCTAGGACTAAGCAATAAGCACCTCCAGGTGTGGTCCCAAACAAAACATTCAGGGATGAAGACGGGAGAGCGAAAGGGAGGCTGGAAAGGA
>JAOXYA010134794.1:0-10216 GCA_028565675.1 Sorex palustris | reverse complement strand
TAACAACAAGTCTCAAAATGGAGACATTACTGGGCCCGCTCGAGCAAATCGATGAACAACGGGAGGACAGTGACAGTGACCTGTGGTTCGTGGAGATGACTCAAAGAGCTGGAGCTCTTACCCTGCATGTGGGAGCCCTGGATTCACTCTCTGGCACCTCAAGGTCCCCTGAACAGACTTGAGCGCTTCTAAGTGTGCCCCACCCCACAAAATTTTTTTTTAAAAAACTAAACCCTACATGCATTAGCAATTCACTGTGTTTCTTTCCCCACCATCTGATGATGACCACTAATCCACTGTTTCTGTGAATTTGTCTGTTCTATACATTTCTTGTAAATGAAATCATATAATAGGTGGACTTATATGTTTGCTTCATTCACTTAGTAGTAATATTATTAGGATTCATCCATGTGGTAGTATTAGAACTCCATTCTTTTTGGGACCGAGTAATCTGTTGCAGACTGGGTTCTTCTTACATTTTGTTTGGGAGCTAGACTAGCAGTGTTTGGGGGA
This sequence comes from Sorex palustris, assembly GCA_028565675.1. Taxonomy (NCBI): domain Eukaryota; kingdom Metazoa; phylum Chordata; class Mammalia; order Eulipotyphla; family Soricidae; genus Sorex; species Sorex palustris. The sequence goes on along the minus strand of JAOXYA010134794.1, from coordinate 9,703 downwards.
GGGCTACTCCCAAATCAGTGGTTGGAGATTGCTCCCTCTCAGAAATGCTCAAAGAACCGTTTGGTGCTGGGAATTAAACCTGAGCCTCCCACATGCAAAGTATGCACTCAGCCCTCATGGGCTTTAAGACTGAGTTCTTTCGACTCACATAATTGGTCTAAAACTAGCAGCTTCTTCTTTTAACTGGCGAGAGGCTTCCCCTGGGGACTGAGAGTGGGGAGCTCAGTGTTGGGGATGGGAATCTGGCAAGGGAGGCAGCAGAGGCTGCAGTTGAGGTGTGTATCACTGCCTATGCCTGGACGCTGTGCAGGCCCGTTCCACACTTGCCCTGAGAGGAGAATCTTACCTTCCGTCTTTCCCTGGGGTCTCTCATGGTCATATCCCCCTTCCCTCTCTTCTCTGTGTAGAGAGGGCTTCAAGCAACTCCCACCAGCTATGGACCATTGACTCAGAACAGGTGAGAGCTTATTACCTAGGTTCTTTGGTTTCTTCCTGGAACTGACTCTACAAATCAGGCTACTGTGCATAAGAACGGTTTCTTTTTAAAAGTCTTAAATGATGTGGTGTGGGTAAGGCACTGGCCTGGATTCACGTCCCAGGGTCACATATGGTCTCTGGAGACCCGCTAGGAGTGATCTTTGGGTGCAGAGCTAGGAGTAAGCCCTGAGCACCACTGGGAGTGGTCCACAAACAAAATAATGAACCCTTCTGAGGGGGCTGGAGAGAAAGCACAGTGGGTAAGCCTTGACTCGGGTCCAATCCTCAAAACGGTATGGTCCCTTGAGTCCCACCAGGCGTGATTTTTGAGCACAGAGCCGGAAGAGTGCACCTCTCAACAGTGCTCAGGACTTACTCCTAGCTTTGTGCTCAGGGATCACTCTTTGCAGGGCTCAAGGGTACATATGTGGTGCTGGGAATTGAACAAAGCCAGTGCCCTACCCACTGTACTATCTTGCTGGCCCTTTAGCTATGTTCTTGTCTCTGCACACAGAGCCGCAGTCCCATGTCTGGGAGCTGGGTCCTAGTGGGAATTTCCAAATTGCCCAGAGTATGTTTGGTTCCTCTTTTCAGTCTGGTTTTTCCTCAGCACAGGTTTCTGGTGAGGGAACCTCACCAAAGAGCATGGAGGAGCCTAAGAGTGACCTTTAGAATGACACCCACGCTTCTCCTCAGATGGCTGGACAAAAACTCCTGAGGAGCTGTCACTGAAATGAGCTTACTTTCAGTTAAGGTTTCTCCTCAGTGTGTGCCCAAGTCAGTAAATCCATCTTCCGAGTGGAAACAAACGTGGCTGGAGGAAAGACCCGGTTGTCTAGGACTGGAAGGAGTAGGCTACTGTCCTCCCCGAGGCTCTGACTCATCACAAGAGCAGAGGCCTCTGTACTTGACAGAACTGGGGAAGAGGGGAAAGGGATATGGGTGTGCCGGGAACAAGAGGAGGGAGAGGAGGGAAGGGCTCCGGAAGATCTGCTGTGTTCTAGGGACTTTCTATCTCTAGCATTTGGTTGAATTAAATTTAACAGTAATCGGGCGAGGTGGGGGTCCTGCTTTTTTCTCACAGAAGAAAAAATATTCATCAGCAACTGGCAGGGCTAGGCCTAGACCCAAGTCAGGGCACCTGTTCTTCTCCTGTTTATTTCTTTTAGTTTCATTTTAAAATTTGCCGCCCTTTTTTTCCCTCTTTGTTGTTGCCATTGTTGCAATGTAGAAAAGTTGTATACAGCTGCAGAGAGATAGTACAGCTGGTAGGGTGTTTGTTTGCCTTTCATGTGGTCTATCTGGTTTCTTTCTCTTCTTTTCTGATTTTATAACTTTATTAAGTCATCAATATTCCAACATCAACCCCAACACCACTGCACCTTCCCACCACCATTATTTTCAAATTTCCCAACTATCCCTTAAACCTCCTCCCATAGCCCTCAATAATTTATTTTCTATTGCTTGTTATAAATAATTTGGTAAAAGGATGATCAAAAAATGTTTCCTTAGAAGAAAGTTAGTGAAGATTGTTGTATCTCACCATGGAGCTACTAAGGCCTTATATAAGAGATTACTAAGATGTTGTTACAGGTTAAGTTCTTTGTGTATATATTTTGTTAAACAACATTGGTTGTCTTCTACATTAAATCCCATCAAATCTAGAGTGTTACTCCTGGTTTATCAGTGTGGTAGAGTTTGAGATGTCATGTGGCTGCAAATGGGGCCATGTACTCCAGGGTGTTCAAAATTTTTAACAAGGTGATACAGTCGGAATTAAATTTTTAACTGGATGGCAGCTCTCTACCTGGTTTCTATACCTGATGTTCCATACAATCCTCCAAGCACTGCCAGGAGTAACCCCTGAGTACAGAGCCAGGAGTAACCACTGAGCCCTGACAGGTGTGGCCCTCAAACAAACAAACAAAAAGCAAACAGCATCTATATACTGGTGGCTGATGCTGGCAACCACGATGGCTGTGCTGGGGTTCTCACTTGGCCACGTGTGGTGCCAAGCTATCCCTGGCCCTTAAAGGCCATTTTATTTTATTTCATTTTTTTATTGAATCACTGTAAGCTACAGTTACAAAACTTTCATGTTTGAGTTTCAGTCATACAATGATTGAACACCCATCCTTCCACCAGTGTATGTTTTCCACCACCAATGTCCCTAGTATCCCTCCTGCCCCCGCTCCACCTCTCCCCCTGCCTCTATGGCAGACAATTTCTCTCTTACTCTCTCTCTACTTATGGGCATTATGGTTTGAAGTACAAAAACTGTTTGGTCCTTTATCTACTTTCAGCACACATCTCCTGAGTGATCCCTCCAGCCATCATTGACTTAGTGATCCTTTCTCTATCCCAGCTGTTGAAGGCCATATAAACAGAAGAATCAGCATAAAAAAGAAGCAAAGTGCGAGAAAGCGAGGCACTATATAGGTCATAGAATGGACCCTTACTTTGAGCACGAGAGTGGAAATAAAAAGACAAAGTTACCTTGTTTTACCTCAGCTGGGAAAGTACTTGTCAGACTGAGCAAAGTTTAGATAACTGTGCATGTCTGAGGGTCACTGTGAATACGTCACAAATACTTACTTTGGGATTACCAAAAAAATTAGAGTAGAAAAACTTGTAAATGCATAATCTTTGAAATATGAGGATCATTTATATTCTCTGTTCAAATTACAGACCTTTTTTTCTTCTGGATTATAGTCATTCCATTTTCTTCTTCTGTGATACTTGTGCAATCACAGAAATTTAGAATTGTCCTACTTGTCCTAGGCATTTTTTTTAATTTAATTTTATTTTTATAAGACTGTTCACAATAGTTCATTACAAATAATATTCAAACACCAATCCCACCATCGTGCACCTTCCCACTGCCATAAGAGGAAAGTGTATGAAGATAGTTGTATTTCCTCCTGAGCCATTTAAGCCCTTGTATAAGAGATTACAAGCATGTATGTTAAACCCAAACAAATGCGTGCTACTTTTGGTACATCAGTGGGCTGGAGTATAAGAGGTTGCATGGCCACATTTGCTCCAGGACATTCTGTGTTGCTCTCTTCCAGGAGCTTTATTTCATAGTCTCTAGATCTTGGCCGTTGATGAGATTATATGGTGCCAGGGGCAGTTTGGGGTATGACTGCCAAGCTACTGGAAAACTGGGGAACTGGGGGGAGGATGCCCAGTCCTCTCCTGAGCAAGGTTGGAGATCTCAGTCACAGGCCCAGCACATCTGGGTTTTTCTGCAGGTTCCATCATTGGTGAGGCTCATCCGAGCCTACGGAGAGCGACCTTGAGCATGGCTGTGCGGTTGGGTTCTGGAGGTTTTCGCTGCCGAGGTCCTGCTGAGGTGGAGAGGGAAACTCAATCTGCCCCGCTCTGAGTTGCCCTGGAGAAAGACAGCCTGGTGTGGGATCATATTCTAGGCATCTGAACTGCTCTGAGACTCAAATGCTTCACATGTGAATGGAGAACAATAATACATAGGCTTTATAGCATTGTTAGGGGGCGTTGCATAAAATAGTACTTGTTCTTCAAAGAGAAACCAGAGAAGCAGCAAAATAGGAGATGATCAAGAGTGTAAATAACAATTCAGCATGAGGCCAGAGAGATAGTACAGGGATTAAGGTGCTTGCCGTGCATGCATCTGGCTCAGGGTCCATCCCCAGCACCACATATGCTCTTCTGGGCACTTCCAGGAGTGATCCCTGTGCACAGAGTCAGGAGAGAATCCTGAGAAATACTGTGCCTGGCTAAAACCAAAAACAACACCCCCTCTTCCCCCCCCCCAAAAAAAGTAATTCAACAAATGCATCTGGCAGAGATGGATAGGGATACCTTCACTTCATCATTATCCTCCCCAGCTGAGAAGTTGATTAGGAATAAGTTCTCCTAGGAGTGGTGCTATGTTGTATAACAAAGAAATAAACAAATAAAGCAATAAGACTAAAATGTGCCTGATCTGAGAGAAGGTTCATATCCTGATTTAAGATGAGGATTTAAGAATTCTCAAGAAGAAGTGGGACCAGATGATAGTACAGTGGCTAAGGTGCTTGCCTTGACCTGAGTTTGGTCGCCAGCATCCCATTTGATCTCCCAAGACTGCCAGAAATGATCCTGACTGCAAATCCAGAAGTAAGTCCTAAGCACCACTGAGTGTGACCCCCAAACATAATTTTTAAAAAATTCTTAATAAGAAGGAAGGGCATGGATTGCATGTAATGATTTGGTTCCTAAGTCTGGTTTTAGCAATCTGTTGCAATTATATAGACATTACATTTATTTGTTGGAAAGGGAAAGGGAAAGCCACTTGACAGTGCTCTGAGATCACTCCTGGAAGTGTCCAGGGTGTATTTTAGCCAGGGATCAAACTCAGTCTGCTACATGCCAACAGGTGCCTGACCAGCTATAATATTTCTCTGGCCTCTCTAATTTACTTCTTATGCAATCATACTTTAGAACTTCCTAACCCTTCAAAGTACTGGGAGTACATTTACTATGGAAGACAGTGTGGCATTCTCTCAAAATATTTAAAGTGGAATTACACTACAACCCAGAAATACCACCACCTACTTTATATACATATAAAGTAGGGTCTTAAAGAGATAGTCACATACTCAACTGCATATCATACAATTCACAGTAGTGAATTCTGCAAGATGTGGTAGCAATTCAACTGTCCAAAACATTCAACAAATTAATGAATTAAAGGAAAATTTGTGCAACTGTCAAGTGGTTCCCCTTTCCCTTTCCAACAAATAAAGGTGATGTCTAAATTAAAGGAAAATATGTACAACTACATACATTTTTCTGTAGATGTAGGAATACTTTTTATTATCATAATTCCTTGAAAAGAGAGGCACTTCTGGCATGAAGTCAATAAACAAGAATGAACATAAATGGACTTTGAGGACACCATGAGGAATAAAATAAAGCAGCCACAAACAGACAGGTATTTTTCCACTTACATGGCTTATCTGGAGTCTTCAAGTTTGCAGACGAGACATTTGAATGGTGATAACCATAGGTGACGTGGGGGCTGATTGATGCTTAGGTTTTGATACTTGACAAAAGAAAAAGTTCTGGGTATCTGTTTCACAACATGAATACACCTAGCGCTGCTAAACTATATACTTTAAAATGGCCATATAGTTATTTGGGCAGCAACACAAGTGTTATGTTATTCTGGGGGTACCTAGGGGCCCCTTCCAGCAGTATTTGGTCAGTCAATGCAGACTTGGTGCTTGGGGAAGCCAGTTGTTGGTGCCAGGGATTCAACTCAGGGTCTCCACATGCACAGTATGCACTACAGTCCTTTAAGCAATCTTGCTGGTATGTTTTAGGTCATTTTGGTATGTTTTAGGTCAACCACAAGGTCGGGGTCGTTTTGTGCATGGGGCCACACCCACCGATGCTCAGGAACTAGTTCTGACTCTGGGCTTAGAAATGACTCCTGGAAGTGCTCCCTGACCATATGCAGTGCTAGGGATCCAACTGTGATCCAAGTATGGCTGCATGCAAGGCAAGCACAGTACCCACTGTGCTATCACTTGGGTTTTTTTATGTTTTTTTTTCTCTAGATTTTGGGAGCACCATAGGGTGATGGAACCTAGGTGCCGGGGATGAAAAACCCAGATAAGCAGTGTGCAATGCAAGCACCCTACCTGCTGTACTAACCCGGCCCCCTAAAGCACAGGGCATCAATAAATAAATAAACATGAAATCAATCTTTCTGACCATGGTTAGTCACTAGGTAAAACTTTCCATGTCTGTTACTGTCACCTCCGAATTCCTGCTTCTGCTTCTATTGGAATCTAGATTTCAGAAATAGAAAAGATTATTCTGTTCATGGGGCTGGAGCAATAGCACAGCAGGTAGGGCTTTGCCTTGCATGTGAGAATCTGGTTCGATTCTCAGCATCCCATATGTTCCCCTGAGCAACACCAGGAGTAATTCCTGAGTGCATGAGCCAGGAGTAACTCCTGTGCATCGTCAGGTATGACACAAAAAGAAAAAAATCAAATTGATAGGTATCCTTTAAACAAACTTTCAGGAAGTGCTCAAGGTGGAAGGCAGAACACTCCTGGTGATACTCAGCCAACTGAAATATCTGGTGATACTTCAGTACTTGGGTTCAAGTGCTGCCTGGGACAGGGGCATGTAAATACCTCCAGGAAAATAAAAGAGGTTATGGGAAGTCGCAAAATGCTAAGAATCTAACAGACACCCAAGCACAAAAAGCAAATTCCCTTGCCCTAAGATATCTTTCCAACCCATAGGATTATGTCTTTACCTGTGGGACTGACAAACATCCTGGTTTATGGGAAAATGTTTTTCAAGGAAGTAATGAAAGTTAAGTTCATTGGAGTTATTCATAATCCAATGACAGAAACACTAAAGAGGTGAACACAGACACACAGAGTGAAGAAAGGAACACAGGCACAAGAGGACCACCGACAGACTCGGGAGAAACTACCCTGATGATACCTTGACCAAATTTCTAGGCTTCTTGCCTTGAGGATGCCAGAAATTAGGTCTATGTCTGGAAAAACTACTATAGTGTACCCTAGCAACAGGCCCAAAGAAGCACATCTCCGCAAACCCACTCTCCAAAGGCCTGCTGCAGGGTCTTACCAGAGATAGATTGAGGAGGAGGAGTCAGATGTCCCCAAAGTGGCCTCAGCAAAAAGTGAAAGCAGAGTCTAGGGACCACAGAGAACAACATGGTGAGAAGAATGAGCATCCAACAGAGAGAGCCAACGCACCTAGGACTGTGAGAAGTAAGCAGCTCTCAGCTATGCCCCTAAGATAGGAAACCGAACTGGGCCTGGAAGCTCCTCAGGGAGACTCAGATGAGAAGCCATCCAGGAGCCCACAGGAAAAATGTCCCAGCTACCAGGGTGTTGTCCTTAGCAACAGAGGGAAAGTAGAACTTTACAGAGTCAAATAGACCTATTGAACTCAGTAATAATAGTAGCAGCTTCCTGCCAAGGGCCACCACCATATCCCCACTAGGCCAGAGGACAAGATAAGCCTTTGAGTGACAACCAGGAAGCTCCCAATGATGATACACTGAAGGAACTTTCCAGTGACAGGTTATAGGAAGAGGTATCATGTTATCACCGTGAAACCTCAACATTAGTGGCCAGAGAGAGGAATAGGACAGCAGGTAGGGTGTTTGCCTTATTTGGGGCTGACCCAGGTTAAATCCCCTGCATCTCATATGGTCTCCCAAAACTACCAGGAGTTATTCCAGAATACAGAGCCAAGAGTAACCCCTGAACACTTCCAGTTATGCCTCCCACCCCATTAAAAACAATAAGACCAGGGCTGCAGTGACAGCACAGTGGGTAGGTCATTTGCCTTGCACGTGGCCAATTCGGGTTCAATTCCCAGCATCCCATATGGTCCCCCAAGCATTGCCAGGAGTAATTCCTGAGTGCATGAGCTAGGAGTAATCCTTATGCATTGCCGGGTGTAACCCAAAAGAAGGAAAAATAAATAAAACCCAAACAAAAATTCAGAAACCTCAACAGCAAATAGACACACTCCACCAAAGCATTTGGGAAGGTACTTAATAATGAGCTGTGCTGAGAGCCTCCTCTACCAAGAACAAGTGAAAGGGTTCTAACCAGTGTGAAAGAAATGGGAAGATAGAGGAAGAGACTCAGGAAGATGGCCCAGTGCCATTCCAGCCCATGTATGCATGTGTGTGAATTGCCCATTTCCTCCTAGCCCTCCAAGAACTTTCACCATGCAAGGTCTCCTGACAAACTTCTGAGCAGCATCTCAGCTACTTGGTGTCCATCTAGATCCCCAGGGTCTGTTGGAGAAACTTCCCAGTGAAGTTCAGATAGGGGGCCCCATATAAAGTCAATGTGAATACAGAGCAAATCAAACTCTCCTCTTAAGGTCTCATGGGGGAGTTCCCAGTAACAGGCAAAGGAAGAAGACCTTTCTCTCTCTAGAGTGGGCACAAAAGAACAATTGCAAGCATTCATAACACAGCTGCCCATGTGCAACCATCACACCTAGAGACTCATGCTGGCCTGAAGGAACTCAGCTTCTAGAGATTATGCAGGAACTGAACTATGAGAATGAAGAGGCACCTTCAGCAAAGAGAACTCCAAAGTGCTTCTGTTAAGCATCTCTTCAAGAGGAAAGGGAGGGGATTCAATCTGGGGTGAAGATGAACCGGAAGAAGAGATGGTGAGTGTATAATGCTGAATGAAAGGAAAGGAACTGGCCAGGTGATCTATTTGGATACCACCTGAGTGTTTTGTGTTTTAGGCCCTGCCTCGACATCTCTGAGACGTGGACCAGACCGCCTGTGACTATGGGTCCTCATGCCCCATGCAGAGGCCACCCTCTCACCTATGTATAATGCCTGACGAGATGCCAAACTGATGAAATTTCCAAATACACAGATCCTGGAGTAAGTGGCAGCATATAGAGTCACGTGACACCTCCAAATTCCTCAATACTGACATCACAGTAGAAGCACAGCAAATTAGATGGGAAAGTCCAATAGAAGCCAACTAAGCTCAATAAGCAAAAACAGTAACAGAAGGCTCAACTAGAAACAAACAGCTCAGTAAATCCTTAATGACTTTAACAATGGCCAGGATCCAGAGATTATAACACCAAGCTCCTGGAAGAGAATAAAGCAGAGTCTCCTACCCCCATGTCTGACTGTCCTCACCAGGGCCCAACAGCTGAAGACCTCTGAGACCCAGCCAAAGCCATGCTGAGACCACTCTCCACACGCTTGGATGAGCCTAATGCATAAAAGAACCGGCAGAGGAACCCAGGTGTGTGGGACCCGGGGTTGAGATCTCCAAGCCTGCACGGTTTGGGACTGGGTCTTCCAGTAGCTAGACAGTTACACCCACAAACTGCCGTGTAACCGCATCAATGGCGAGGATCCAGAGACTACAACACCAACCTCCTGGAAGCGCGTAGCCATATTTGCGGCTGCGCAACATCTTATTCTCTAATTCTCACTCTCAGAGAACCCGACAGGCTACTGAGAGTATCATACCAGCACATATGCCTGAATAGGAAAACCTGTAAAGTTTATTTTTGTTTTCAGGGTACCGAGAACATCCCACCCACATTGCAGAGCCTGGCAAGCTATCCGCGGAGTATTCAATATGCCAAATCCAGTAAATAAAATGGATCTCATTCCCCTGACCCTGAATACGGCAGTGTTGAGAAGGAT
>JAOXYA010134786.1:0-10216 GCA_028565675.1 Sorex palustris | reverse complement strand
TGGTGGGGGAGGATGGGCACTGGTGGAGGGTTGGGTACTTGATCATTGTATATTTTTTTTTAAATAATAAAAAAAAAGTAAAAAAAAAATAATAAAAAAATAAAAAATAAATAAAAAAAACATTTTTCTTCTGATTTAAAAAAATAAAATAAAATAAAAACCAGCTTTTACAGGGCCAGGCATGTACGTCATCAGTAGAGCACTTTCCTGTGTGAATATCTGCAGTTTGAGTTATTGTTTATATTACAAGTAAATAAACCAATTTTAATTAGGTTGTCATTGATGTGAGGTAAATATTTTATTTTGAGTGTGAGTGTGAAGTTTGCTCAATTTTAACAGATATATATGCTCTTATCACCATCACCACTGTCAAAATAGAGAATATTTCCCTCCAGAAAGTTTCCTCAGGGTCTTTGGGTTCTGTTCCCCAATCCTGGCTGGGCCACCTTCCATCTACTTTCTGTTGCCGTATTGTTTTTGCATTCTGTAGAATTTCACTATATACGGATATATTTTGTATAACACTGAGGGAAAGGAGTATACAGATTTTTAGAAATCGTAATGACTGAAATGGTGTGTTTGGAGATGAAATTCACATATTATGGATCTAGTCCCTTTAAAATGTATACAGTTCAGTATCATTTAGTATATTTATGAAGTTGTGCAGCTGTCTGCTCTCCTCTTCTGAGAACTTGTTACTCCCGAAGAAGATCCCACACCCAGTAAGCAGTCATGCTCCATTTTCCCTTACCTAGCCTCTGGCACCCACCAGTCTACTTTCTGTCTGTAAGGACAGGTGTGACCCTTGCAGCCCCCAAGGAGCTTTGTCCGGCCAAGCTCTTAAGGGAGTGGCCTCAGGCCCAAACGCAGCTGGATGTGCCAGCCACCCCTTCCTCTGCCCCTTTTTGTTATGAAATAAAATAGCCTTATTGAAATTAGAGAAATGTAAGGGGAGAGAAAGATCTGTTCAAATGAGAACACAGCTCCTCCAGAGGGAGGGCTGAGAGTACACATCTCCCTCTGAACTGCACATCTCAGAAGGGCATGGTGCTCATGCCACTGGGCTACTGGGGTGGGCATTTTCTCCTCACTTACATTATTTCCAGAGAACCATTCCCGGCCCTCCCCATCTGTGTAGAGACCCATCTTCTACAGCAACTCCTGCTAGCAAGTGGCCTCTTTTGTTTGTTTGTTTGTTTGTTTGAAGTGTCTATCAAGGAAGAATATGTCTGTTTTCCAGGAGCTTCTGAGTAGAGGCAGACTAGTGTCTAGCAGATTACATGTCTACAGTCACAGTGTTCTGCAACATTTCTTCTTAAATCTGACGTTGTGGGGCTGGGCATATGGCGCCCAGTGCCGGCACATATGCCCGTCATGTGGAGGCCCTGCATTCCCTTCCCAGCGTGAGCGCTGTGTGTGGCCCTGGTGGCCCAGTCCCCGCCCCGCCCTGGGGTGGCACCGCAAGCTGGTGTGTGGCCCCCATATAGGTACAGTCAACATTGCGGTCTCTCCTCTGGTGAGTGGGGTATCTGTGGGGACACGGGCATGCCGTTGGTGTTCCTTATTCATGGCAGGTCTGTTTCATCCAGTCCCCATATGCTCACATTCTCTAACCTTGGCACAGTAAAGTCCTGATAAGGAAAGCAGAAGCAGGCCCAGACGCAGCATTTTCATCAGCTTTGTTTCATATTCAGAGATTCCTTATTTCAGATACACTGTTGATTGCCCCTCGTGCCCAAACAGCTTTTCTGAAAACATGTTGTTTTCTCTGAAAGATGTATCAGAGCCTTGCACTTAGGAACCCTGGACAACACTTCCTCATTGTGCTTAAGGATGTTTTCAACAATAAATCACTGACAAAGCACCAAATGTGGCAGGCCTGGTGGTAAATAGACCAGGGACAAGCTCGAGTGTGTTCAGCGTGGACTGAAGCAGCAGGCGGAGACTCAGCTTGTTGCGACCCTGTGTTTTCACTGCTCTGCGCACAGGGCCCAGTGTTGGCATCAAGGTCACACAAGCTTCAGCAAGCATGGCAAATACAGGTTCCCCCAGTAGGGAGCTGTACATGCCTCTTGCTTATTTTCAATTTGTTCTTCCCAATTTGTTCTATATTTGCTTGATTATTCATGTGTTAAAGTTGTTTTCTTTGACTCTTAGGTTAAGTTAAAGTACAAGTACAAAGCAAGGATCTTCCTGGAGGAAAGCCTTTCGTTTGGAGTCCTGGGAGAGCACGGCCGTGGTGTCACAGAACACTTTGGTATCAGTGTAAGTTCTGTTCATATGAAAGATTTGCTGACAAAACCAAAGGGTATTTTTTGTTTTTGTTTTTGTTTTTGTTTTCTTTTTTGGGTCACATCCAGTGATGCTCAGAGGTTACTCCTGGCTCTGTGCTCAGGAATTACTCCTGGCAGTGCTTGGGGGACCGTAAGGGATGCTGGGGATTGAAGCCAGGTCAGCTGCATAAGGTAAATGCCCTACCCATTGTGCTATCACTCTGACCCCTAAAACCAGAAGCTTATTGTGCAGCTCAGTACGTGAGTTTGGGGCACCCTCAATGTCCAGGCCTCTCCTCATACCTGTGTATGACATCTGTTGTCCTGTCTATTGAAGACTGGTCCAGATTAAATAAGACTTGTCCTGTTTCTCACGCTCTGCTGGCCTCCAGTGTGTGATGGCTCAGACCTGTCCCTCTGCCACGCTGTCCAGTGCACACGTTCTGACCTGTGGTCTGCAGCTGGAGCCCTCTCTGTTATCCACCTTGCGGGGATTGCTACCCTGTGACCTGTCTCTGGCCTTCCCTGGGACTGTCCCCAGCCATGCCCTGTCCCCTCAGCTTTTTGTCTCTGATTATGTCCATGGGGAGGGGCGACCCTGCTGTCCCGCCGTCTGGCTCGGAGCTCCCTTTTATCTGCTGCTGTCCAGTCTGGCCATCCTATTACCTGTCTTCACTGGATGCATTTTCAGTGGGCAAGATTTTAAAGGACCAGTTACATTAACTGGTTCTCCTGGTACCCACCCTCCCACTCCTCTCTCTCAGTTCCATCCTGCTGGGCAAGTTCCACGGGCAGGACTCTGGGGTCAAAGATTAAGTGGTCAAATATTTGGGGGTCTGTGACAGAATATTCGACTCTGTTCCATTGGTCTGCAGGTATATTTCTAGCATAGTACCATCCTGTCTTAATTACTACTGCTTTATAGAACAGTTTGAAGTTGGAGAGGGTGATGTCACCCATCTTCTTTTTCCCAAGGATTGTTTTAGCTATTCGTGGGGGTTTATTGTTCCATATGAATTTCAGGAGTGTTTTGTCTATTTCATTGAATAATGTCATGGGTATCCTGATAGGGACTGCATTGAAATTGTATAGTGCTTTGGGCTGTATTACCATTTTGATAATATTAATCCTCCCCATATGAGCAGAGGATGATAATAATATTTATTCCTTGTGGAAATAAAAGAAGTCCGTTTAGGAGGCCACTGGGAGATAAATCATGGTCTCTGTTCTCAGCATATTAGATACCAATGTGACAGAAGTTAAACTGTTGATAGATGCTTCATATATTTGTCTTCATGTAAACTTCATAAAATTTTAACGTGGGAGAAATCAGAAGAAGACAGAATGAAATTACATAGAGAGGAAAAAAGAGACTGCCATGCAAGATAAGGAGCTATTAACACACACACACACGTATGCTGAGAAACAAATGATAACTTTGTATATCTTGAGCATAAACTTCGATCAGAGGGAAGCTGGTGAGAGGAAAGAGCAGAACAGGTGGGCCCAACTATGAAACACTACGCACTATCACTGTACGGGGAATGACAGGGATTGCTGCAAGTGCAGGGAACTGCCAAAGTATATTTCTGATAGCAACTTAGATGTATTATACCAGATGTTTGGGAGATTGTGGTAAAATAGGACCAGGGCAAAGAGATCAGGAAAGAGATTCTTTCCACAACCATGGTAAGATGATGTGGTGTTGGCAGATAGAGGCACAGAGACTGCAAAAAGCCTTGGAAGACGAAATTATCTAAGCAAATACATTAATGGATGTGATTAGAAAATCGGCAAGTGGACTGGATTACATACCAAGTGTAAAGGAGTGTGTCACAGTAGTTGTTCAAGGAAAGAAAATGGGAATCTTTGTGGAATTCGAGCTGTATTGTAAGAGATAAAAGGATAGGGAGAAAGGCAGACATGGTTGGCACTCTGAACTGAGACAGCAAGGAAATGAAACGTGAGGGGGTAAGGATGAGGTCGAATGGAAGTGTTTCCTGCTTCAAGTGCTCACCTGTGTGGAATATATGCTTCCTATCATCACTTAGGCCAATAGCGTTTCTTCTATGACCTCAGATTTAACACCTCCTTTCACAGGGACAGCACTGTAGCACTGTAGCACTGTTCTCCCATTGTTTATTGATTTGCTTGAGCGGGCACCAGTAAAGTCTTCATTGTGAGACTTGTTGTTACTGTTTTTGGCATATCGAATACACCACAGGGAGCGTGCCAGGTCCTGCCGTGTGGGCGGGATACTCTTGGTAACTTGCCAGGCTCTCTGAGAGGGACAGAGGAATCGAACCTGGGTCGGCTACATACAAGGCAAAGGCCCTACCCTCTGTGCTATTGCTCCAACCCTCACAGTTTGAAGAGCCAAAGTGGGCAGCAAGTATCTACAGGCAGCTATATGTGAAAAGATGATGCAAATTTTGATTCAATCTGTGTGTCTCACAGGTACAGATTGAATAAAAATTTGCATTATCTCTTCACATCTGGCTGCCTGTGGACACTTGCTGCCCACTTTGGCTCATCAAGCTGTCAGTGGTGGGAGGGAAGAGCAAGGGTATAAGACACCAAGGGGTGCATATGGTGGGGGGACAAAAACTCACCTAGCTGGTCCCACAATACAAGGATTAGGGATCCTACCTCAACATGTTGGCCATGGCCTAGAGGAATGGATGCTCAAAACTGCACAAAAAAAATAGGCAACTCAATTCTGTTTCAGGAGGCAGAAGCAGTAGTTCAGGGAGTACAGGGAATGATGTGCATATCTCACATGCAGCTCACCCTCGTCAGCACCTCAGTTCACTCCTGCGCACTACCAGGTGACTTCTAAGCACAGAACAAGGGCTGGTCCCTAAAGCATTGCCAGGTGTGGTCCAATCCCCATGTCCGTGCTCCCCAACAGAGTTCTGCTCCCAAGCACATTCTGCTCAATGCAGGGGTAAAGCTTTCTAGAGAGAAATGGGATCAGAGCTGAATGTGAAAGGTACTCAAAGCATCAGGGATGCAAACATGCTGGAATTCAGAACAGTCATTCCGGAGGCAAGAGCAGTTCTAACCCCTTCACAGTGACTAATAAAGAGTGAACATCAAACTGACATCTCTGACATATCAGGAGATTAAAGGACACATTTTGTTTGTTTGGGGCGTTTCTTATAGCTGGCGGTACTCAGGGCATAATCCTGGCTCTGTGCTCAGGGATCACACCTGGTGATACTTGGGAACTGTATATGGTTCCCGGGATTGAACCCGTTGTCCACATTCAAGACAACAGCCATCTTGGTATACTTTGGCCCCTAAAGAATTTATTCTAAAATAAACACTGGGCTTACAAAAATGTCATTGTTTTCAGGTACATGAAAACTGAACCTTGGGCTTTTGATGAAAATTAAATCAAGATTGACTAGTAAAGAAAAGAAATATTCATGGAATCTTACATGTGCCAGATAGCATAAGTGTTTCTTGTAATCACTGTAAACCTAGTAGGTAAGTGTCATAAACTCTGATAGACTATAGAAATATTGAGTTCAGGGTCCAGAACAATAGTACATTGGATGGAATACAGCGGACATGGTTTAATCCCTGCCACCCCAGATCGTCCGGGAGCACTGACGGGAGTTACCGCTGAATGCAGAGTCAGAAGTAAGCCCCGAGCATTGCTAGACTTGGCTAAAAAACAAAAACAAGAAAATCAAACAAAAAGAAATCTTAGGTTTATAGAGGTTCAGTAACTCTGCAATGGCAACAGCTAAAATGTAGCAGCAGAACTCCAAATCCAGACTGGAATGCACCTAGACTATAGGTGGGAGGTATAAGAAACTTGGGTGGGAGTAACTGGGACTAGAAGGGCTTATTATTCTTAGACTGGGTGTCTGTCCCACTGTTCCTCTTCTCCCATCACCTCATAGAACAAACGACTAGACCCAAGGAACAAATAGCTATTTGGATAAATGACAAAGACCCAAAAGAACATTCACCGTCAGGAATGCAAAAATGGCATTAATAGACAAAGGCTCAAACAGAGCTCCTGTGGACAAAGTATCAGAGCATTGCTGGGTGTGGTGCATTTAAAAAAAGAAAAAGCCTGAAGAAAACACATTTAAGATGACAATGTTCTGCAACTATTTAACAAGTTACAATTTATATGACTAGTAAACAATATCTCATGGAAATATGTTTCTATCCATGAAGCATTTTTTAAAACCTAAATTTTCCAAATGTCAGCATATGATCCCAAAAACAATGATAATTTTTATTACAAATTCAATAAAATAATACAATTTCCCCAGAGTCTCCAATTCAACTAAAATACTCTCTAACTTCTCACAGTTCAACCCATTCTTTACACATAAGACCCTGAAAAGATCATTTCATCTCATGTGTCTATATTGTGACATGGGAGAGGCCAACTGGAAAAGCAGAGATGGTGTCCAGAGGTCTTGCTGCACCCACCCCCACTATGTCCTTGTTCTGAAGTCTACATTACTGCAGCAATATGTGCCTTTTTTATTTTTTTTAAGATTCCCACCTGAGTTTTAGCATTATTGTCCACCAGAGTGTTTAAGTTCTAAACCCACTTGTCATCCACAATGCCTTTGCATCTACTGGTCATGTGTTTCCTGCTAACTTCCTTGCACATCCTAATTATTACTATGACCAGGTTCATCATCATCTTTCACCTGGAACCTGTCTTAGAGTCTCTCAGGTTGGGGCTAACTAAGATTCATCCTCAGCATAGCAGGAACACTGTTAACACAATACGAAGAATACATAGAAGCCCACCAGGTTCAATAGCGAAAACAATAACAGAAGGCTCAGCCAACACCAACCATCTCTGTAAGTCTGAAAAAATTCAGGTACACCATCTTGGGGGAGGCTGAGAACCCTGGGTCCTACTCAGAGTGGGGCAGGAAGCCTTCCCCGCAACCCACCAAACTTCCAGAAGCCTGGAAGCCATCCACGTCCCACAATTGTTGCCATATAAGATCACTGCCCACTTAAATATTCTGAATTTTCTGTACCTCATTGTACTGTGCAATATCTCCAAACTCTACAATAGTAACATCACAGCTGACCACACCAGATTAGAAGAAAATGGAATGTAGAAACCAACTAAATTCTATTTAAAAAATATCAACGTGAAAGACTCAACTAGCAACAGCAGTTTAGCAAAACCTCAGACAATGTCCCTAAGCATTTTCACAAGTTTTCTCTTACTGAAGTTTTTTTGATAATTACATTAGCCACTTAGTGGTAATAAGCAATATAAGATAAATTATTTGGGGTTTTCTATGGGGGGAGGAAAGAGGGGTGGCTGGGAAAATGGGAATGTCACAGTGGTGGCGGAACTGGGAATGCAGTATTGAATGCCTGTAACAACTGCATCATGAGAAACCTTGTAAACCACAGTGCTTAAATAATATGGAAAAAAAATTTTTAAAAAAGGGATGATTAACAGTATTGTAAATCCTGGCATCTCAATAAAAATGACTAAAAACATTTTTTAAATGGGGGAAACAGTTCAGCCATGGGTCAGCTTCGAGCCAGAGTGGGAGTATGTGGGTGGGATGTCGTCCACTTGTTATAAGCTGGTTTAGATCATTTCCTTCTTGGAGTTGATTATAATTAAGTCTGATTATAAATTAAGTCACTGCCAAATTCTACAGTCCTTTGAATTCATACCTTTCTCTCATACTCAAGTAAGATAGTCCATAATTACTGGAGATCCAGTCTTTTACCAGACCTTTTAAACAAAATATATGTATTGTCTTTTACTTCTGAAACTTAACACGTCCTAGATTGCCACTGTGGTTTATCACTTCTCTCTCTTGCTTAATTTCCCAAGTACTACTTCATTCCCAAAGGCAGAGCTGAGGTCTCTGTTATTCCATTCTAAAGGTTCACAAAGTCTGCTGTGGATAAGTCTCTTAGGTTGCATATTGGTGCAATTAGGGCACATCACAATAACAATCCAAACTGACTAAGAGGCTGCTATGTGTTGGATTATATCCCTTGAAAAGTCATGCTGATGTCCTGACTCCCTGTTCCTGTGAGCATGGCCAGACTGAAAAATAAAGTCACTGCAGCAGAAATCAAGCCAAGATGAGCTCTCCAGAGTGGCCTAAATCCAATATAACTATCATCTTTTAAAAATAAGAAAAATTAGCATGCAGGCACACAGAACAGTGTCATGTTAAGACACAGATTCAGGAGGTCAAGAGCCATACAAAACAGGCAAAAAAGACCATTTTGTTACTACAAACTAAGAGATATCTGGACTACAGAATCCAGAAGAAATAATGATGCTCTTCCCCTAAAAGTTTCAGAGAGATCATGGCCATGGCTGTCTTTATTTCAGATGCTTGAGTATCTGAATGGGAATAAAGACAATGCATTTCAGTAATTTTAAAGTATCCAGCTTGTGGTTCTCATTACAGAATTCATAAAAGGCCTGGATACTCCGCACACTCCATCTCTCCTTTCAACTAACCTAGTCTCCTTATGCCTAGAGGACCCTCTCAAACCAAGTATCTCTGTGTCTTTTTTTCCCTAGCCTTCTGTTTTCCTAAATGCCTTTTCTTCAGAAGAAGTAGAAAGAAAATCCCTTGATTTTTCTCTGACCAAGGACTCACTTTTTATATTATATTTGAGTAACTTAAACTCTCCTCTCCCCCTCTCTCATCCTCTCTCACCAACACTAAAGACAAGGCCTTTACCATCTATATTTAAAATTTTTCCAGTTTAGTTTAATTTTTAACGTTGTTCACAATAGTTTCAATATTCAATATTCCATTCAATATTCCAACATCAATCCTGTCACCATTATACCATCTCACCTTTCTTCCTTATTTAGAGTTTTCCCACCACCACACAAGCCTGCCTCCAAAGCAGGTCCTAAGTAATTTATTTTATATTGCTTGTTATGAAATAATCTACTAAAAATGATCCAAAAAAGTTTCCTTAGAGAAAAGTGCATGAAGATTCTTGTATCTCACTCTGGAGCCATTAAGCCCTTGTATAAGAGATGACTAACATGTTACAGGTTGAGCCTTGTAAGCTATTTTTTTATCAAAAGCAGTTACCTTCTAGCTTACACCCATCAAATGTGGTGTGCTACTCTTGGTACATCAGTGCAGTAGAGTATGAGAGTATTTCAGGAATGCTAGCATTTTAAATAGGTTGATACAACTGGAGGTGACTCTGGGGTCCAGAGGTATCTCTGAAGCTTATGTTTCTTCATCCGAGATTTATTTGTGAGTCTGGATCATGGCCATTAATGAACGTATATGTCACCAGTCGCAGTTTGTGAGTATGACTGCCAGGCTCCCAAAAGAACAGGGAGATTGAGAGGGG
This sequence comes from Sorex palustris, assembly GCA_028565675.1. Lineage (NCBI taxonomy): Eukaryota > Metazoa > Chordata > Mammalia > Eulipotyphla > Soricidae > Sorex > Sorex palustris. The sequence continues at coordinate 584 of JAOXYA010134786.1, read as the reverse complement.
TCACCCATTACTGATTCCATAAGAGCCTGGAGATTTCGTTCAAAAAACTCACATACCTGAGTTTTAGAGCAGATTTATTCATGGGTGAGGCTCATCCTGAGCCTGTGGAGATTGGCCATGATCATGGCAGCGATTGGGTTCTGGAGGTTTTTGGCTGCAGGGCCTCTGTTGGGGCTGGGGGTGGGGAAGTTTTCATCTGCTCCCCTCTGGGTTGCCCAGGATGAGACTCAGCCTGGTGTGGCATCTGGAGGCATCTTTCTTTTTCTTTTTTTTAAAATTTTTTAAAACAGAATATTTTACTAAAACTCCATGAGATATTAAGGGCATCCTGATAGGAAAGGAAGAAATCAAACTCTCACTTATCGCAGATAATATGATACTATTATCATATTAGTATAGAATTATATATCATATTTCTATATTATATTATTAGAGAATTCTAAAGCCTCTATCCAAAAATTCTAGAAACAATAGACTCATACAGTAAAGTCACAGGCTATAAAATCAATGCCCAAAAATCCATGGCCTTCCTATACACAAATAATGAGACAGAGGAAAGAGACATGAAAAAAGCAATCCCATTC
>JAOXYA010134777.1:0-10216 GCA_028565675.1 Sorex palustris | reverse complement strand
CAGCAACATGATGGTCTCAAGACCTAGCACTGGACTGTGCAGACACTTGACAAAGTATCACTAGGAATGACTCTCAGGGTCCCTGTGCATTGTTAGGAAGATCCCAAAATAAAAGAATCATGTTCTACATTTCCCAATTATATCCTACCTGAAAAAATAGCCCGTGATATCCCCTCTGCTTCGTTGACACTCTTCCTTTACCATCCTTTTTCTCATTATGAGCTTTGCAGAAAACGTTTCTTACCTGCAGGAGCCTGTGATGGGGTGCCCAAGAGCTTGGGTCCATTTTTGAATCTCATTTCACTGCACTGGCTCTCTGTGGGCATACTGAAGAGAGATGCTCTGCTCTCTTCACACCAGCCTTCCCTTCACTCTGAGAACAACTTAAAGCAGCTCTGCAGCAGCACTGAGGTCCTACAAACCACACAGAGCTCAGAGGAATCGCATGAGAACTGATACCCTCAGGCAGAGGTTTGATAGCCGAGATCAACACAGCAAAAGTCATAGCCATTAAACTCAGGAGAAAAAGAATGTAATAAAAATCGGAAGTTGTAAACCAAATAGAAGTTATGGGAAGGAAAAGAAAAGAGGAACTGGTTTTTTTTTTTTAGTCACACCTTTATTTCCCTGGTTACACGAAGCTTATCTCAAGCCGTGGTGGAGAAGGGGTGCCACCGGCAGTGGGTTGCCCCCCACTGCCCTGACCACTCTGGAGGGTGGGGGGGTGCCGGGACTGTGCCCAGTGGGGACCCTCTGCTCTCCTTCCGGGAGGTGGCAGGTGGCACCACAGTCATGTGTCTAGGCTGACCCGAGGGGATGCAAGAACCTGACACCAACACGACCCTCCAGTGGCCCTAGCACCTGGCCACTTCGAGGTCCCTGCAGACGGGCAGGGTTTGAGGGACGCAGAGCGACACCTGCCAGGTGCTGCTGTCCGAGGGGTCCTCCTCTTAATGCTGGAAAAGCTTTAGGGGCAGGTTGGGGTCTGTGCCCGCTGGGGAACCCAGGGACCTGTGGGACTGCAAAAATAGGGACAGAGTCAAGGACCAGGGCAATCAGAAGAATCATGAGCACCAGCGAGCACAGGTCTGAGTCTTTATTTTCTTCTGGGGCAGCCCCGAGGGCAGCAAGCTGCGGGCTGGGCCCCGGGGTCACTCCTGCCGCTCAGCCTGGCTGGTACGTCCTGACTGGTATATACCGGCATCCGACTGCACATCTGGCTGCGTGGCAGCTCCAGCCACTCCGGTGTCTGCGTATGCGGCCGTAGCTGCTGGGCCCTCCTGGAGGAGGAAGCCCACGTGCTTCTGCCAGAAGCTAGGGTGGGGTTCCCCAGGGGCTGTGGCCCTCTCAGATGATGCAATATTTGCTGCTGGACTTGAGGGTTGTTCATCAAGTTGGAGGTCATGAGAAAAGTAAGAGAAGAGGAACATAGCTACCAAGAAGTCTTCCTGGGAAATCACCTGTAGGCACTTGAATTTGAGTACCGAAGACTTGCTTGCCCAATTACGATATTATCAACCATTCAGATAAATACTAAATTATAAAATTATATTATGCTTTGGTGATGCATCCATGAATCAGGAAGGACAAAACACGTCTGAAGCATCCCATACACTTAGAATTATAATTCACATTAGTAAAATGGTGAAAATTGTTGTGCTTTGCTTGTACATGTTCAGCGTCATATTTATACAAGTGGCTGAAAATATACTATCAGTATTCGTGTGTAAAATGTAGATAACATTCGTAAAAATTCCACGGCTCCATTAAAAACACTGCAGGGGCTGGAGAGAGTAGTGGGTAGAGCATTTGCCTTGCACACAGCCAACATGGATTCGATTCCCATCATCCAATATGATACCCAGAGCACAGCCAGGAGTAATTCCTGATACAGAGCCAGGAGAAAGGCCTAAGCATATAAGGTGTTGTTCAAAAACCAAAGATCAAATAAATAATTGATGCTCCATTTTTTAAAAAAAACAATCTCTAGTAAGAATATTTTAAATGACAGTAGATACAAGAGTCAGGAAGATTAGGGATCACTAAGAAAATGAGAGTTGGAAGAATCGGTTGGGATTGGGGATGTGTACTGAAAGTAATAAGGGATCAAACATAATAACCTCTCAGTATCTGTATTGCAAGCTATAGTGCCCAAAAGTAGAGAGAGAGAGAATGGGGGAAATTGTCTCCCATGGTGGCAGAGGGAGGGTGTGAAAGGCGGAGGATTTGGGGGATATTGGTGTTGGGGAATGTGCTCTGGCGGAGGGATGGGTATTTGATCATTGTGTGATTGTAACTCAAACATGAAAGCTTGTAACTGTTTCTCATGGCGATTCAATAAAAAAAGGAATATTTTAAATGGTGATTCATTATTTTTTCTTTTAAAAAAACTATATCAAAGATACACTTTTTTTAAAAAGTTGTGGTCAGGCATTTAAAATGTCTAACATTAGACTAACACAGTAACGCAACCTGCAAAAGTTTAGTGGTGTCAGGAACTAAACTCAAAATTTTCAAAAATTTTGAAGACAGAAAAGATCTCATTTATACCCTTGGACTATCATGGAAACCAGAGGGAAAGGGAGGGGCGAGGGAGAGGACAAACAGAGGCATTTGAATAGCGTGAGGACTCTAGATTTCAGTGGGGTATGGCTAAATAAAGCTCACACAAGCAGAGATGGAAAGTCCAAATCCAGAAATTTTAAAAGACATGAACTGCTTGTAAATCAATAACATTTTAATTTAGAAAATGGAAAAAACTCAAGTATCCGTGGGCCTCTGCACCCAAACATGATTGAAGACCAACCCTGGGAACATGCTTGTTTATGTTGCAAGCCCCTCACCATGTGTGACTCATCAGGAAAGAGAAGACCAAGAATAAAAGCCACAGTAAACCTTTTTTTCGTCTACAGTCAGCATCCCCTCATGTACTCAAATCTGGGATGCCAGGGATTTTGGTGGTGGAAAGGCAGATTTGAGATCAGATGTTTCTTTATTTTTTTGCATTTCTTTTGTGTTTGCTTTTTTTAATTGACTCACCATGAGATACAGTTATATACTTCTAAACTTTCATGATTACGTTTCATTCAATAATTGAGCATCCATCCCTCCACCAGTGCCCATTCTCCACTACCAATGTTCCCAGTATCCCTCCCGCCACCCCCATCACTTCCCACCCCTGCCTATGGCACATTCCCTCTTTTTCTCTCCTTTCGAGTGTTATGGTTTGCAATACAGGTACTAAGAGGCCAAGGTGTTTGGTCCATAGTCTACTTTCAGCACACATCTCCCATCCTGAGCGATCCCACCATCCATCATTTACTTTGTGATCCCTTCACTACACCAACTAACTGTTCCCCCCGCAAGTTAGTCCGGCTTACAAGCCGTGGTATGATCCTACTGGCCCTTATCTCTAGTGTCCTTAGGTGTTAGTCTCCTATTGTGTTACTTTATATTCCACAAATGAGTGCAGTCATGAGATCAGATGGTTCTTGATACTGCTCCTTGGGGCCCCTGACCCCCTGGAGTTGTTTATTAACTTTATCATAAATTTTCTCTCACTTTGTAACTCTAAACTAACCCTAACCCTAACCCTAGCCCTAGACATATCTGCCATCTCCAAAATTGGCATTCTCTATCAGAGATTAGAGGAAGAGGCAACTCAAATTTCCCTACTCTCACCCCCAGTCTTCCCCACCACTCCACAACAGAAAATTATGCAGATGTATATGTTGCCTCTGTTTTGAAAAATGTAATGCCATTTTGGGCTGGAGAGATAGTTCATGTGCTAAGGGCATGCTTTGCAAGCAGGACGCCCACATTTCATATCTGGCACCACTGGGTGCCCCAGCACAGACAACCACAACAACCAAAAACAGCTGGGAGTAGTCACTGATAAAAGAAAACTCTCAGAATGGAAAAGATAAATTAAAATCTATATGGGAGTGTTTTGCTTCTGGATCTGGAGGAAACATCAACAATTAAATCCTCCTTGTGCAATCTTTCTAGAGCACACCCTAGATTTAACTCTTCCCAAATGTTTGTTGTTCAACTCCATCACTTACTTTCTTCCTCCCTTGCATCAAACACACACACACACACACACACACACACAAATGCACACATACCCACACAAACACCTCATTTAATTTTATATTGTATTGAAAATTCAATTGGGTATTGAAAATTCAACAATGGTTCTATAATAATATCTCTAATTCCAATCCAACACAAAGATTTTGTTCAAGTTTTATCTCTTTTCTTGTTTCTCAGTCCTTTGTGACTAAAAGAAACTTCCATCTGGTGGCAGAACAATAGTACAGTAGATAGGACACTTGCCTTGCACATAGCTGACCAGGGTTCCATCCCCTGCATCACGTACACTCCCCCAAAACTGCCAGGAGTAATTCCTTAGTGTGGAGCAGGGGTTCCACCTTAGCATCTCCAGTTGTGAATAAAAACAAAAGCAAAAAAAACAATAACTATTTTAAAAGCCTCTCACATTTGGGATAGAAAGAAACAGTAAGGGAACAATAAAGGACCAATGTCATCAGAACTGAAGATTTTGTCCATAAAACTGTCCCATGGGAAGAAGGGAACCTGTGAGCAGCCCAAGGGATACTGATGGAGAGAAGCAGGTATTCTGTGATGGGCAGTGTGTATAAGTAATGTATGCCTGGGGTTATAGTGCCACCAGAGGTACTTGCGGGACGAGTGCATCAGCAGCCTGATGGTGCCTTCAGGCTTCCTGATATCCCACTGTTACCCCAAAATTGCCTCTGTGCCTATGGCCAGACCCCAACAACTTGGGACCAAGTTTACCAAGAAATAAGACGGCCAAAAGTTAGGTATGTGGGAGCCACACCCACAAACCACCTCTAGCTCAGCTATTCAAGCTCATTTATTGGCCTAATTTTGTTGGGTATGGAGCGGGACCTGACAGACTCCATGATGGACTCCATCCCTGAAGTCCATGCTCCATGATTCTTGTTGCATTTCCCTGTCCCACACATTGTTTTTCTGCATGGATTGTGGTTTCTCAACAGTTTGGCTTTCTCAGGGTTGTGCTCTCCTCCCCTACCCCCCAGTCATCTGCAAAAGAAGGACATCTGTGTTAATAAATCAGCCTTGGTTCTCAGAATTCTGCTTCTTCTCCCAATTCAATCAGCTTAATCAGTGGCTGAATAAACAGCAGTACTTCTACATTATTAAAAATAATAATATTAATAACATATGCCTGAATAGCATGTATAGTATTGTAAATCTTAGTACCTCAGTAAAACTAATATTTTATAAAAATGGACTCAATTGCATGCAACGCAAATTATCTTAGCCACTCTAAGGTCTATTTGGTCCTGCTAAGCAGAACTTTTTTTCAAATTGTTTAATTGAATCACTGTGAGATAGACCCTTACAAAGCTGTTCATGATTGGATTTCAGTCATACAGAGTCCCAAAACCCATCTCTCCACCAGTGTGCATTTCTCAGCATCAGTGTCCCCAGGTCCCTCCAATCATCACCCACCTCCCAACGCCTGGCTGTCTCTATGGCAGGCAACTAAGCAGAACTTTTAACTTTTAACTTTTAATTTTGAAAAGTAATTTGAGAATACTTCTTCTTTAAAAATATTTAAATACATGCTATTTAACATTTTTTTAAAAATCTACCATATAGTATCTGCTATGTAAGAATAGTATTAAATTCAATCAATTAAAATGAAAGATTCTGCACTTTATTCACTGTGATAACACTATTATACTTTAATTTAAAGTGTTACTGATATTTTCAAGATAGCAGTTGATTGAAACATTTCTCTTTTGGGTAATATGGTGGTTTAAATCTACTTTAGTGGATTTGAGTTCTTTATTACAGAATAAGAAGCCACCCCCAAATTTAGTGTTGAAGAACAAGTATTAGCTGGGAAAGGTACACTGGTGAGAGATGGGTGTTGGAACACAGTGAATGAAAGCCAGTCCTGAACAGTTTTGTAATGGTTTTTCTCACAGTGATTCAAAAAATATTAACAAAATAAATTTTTCAAAAATAAGTCATTAAAAAAAGAAACTATTGTCATGTACAGCTATTAGTATAATGAAGAATCTTTTACTTTACACTCTGAAATGACCCTAGGGCATTTGTAAGAAACGCCCTCAAAAGGTTGTGTGTTTGCGGGCGGTGCTCTCAAGCAGCTGTGTACTGACAGGATCAGGACTGCTGTAGGCAATGGGTAGGCGAAGGAAAAACGAGGACCAGTCTGGTTGTGATTAGTTACCGTTTATTCAATCTCTTGTCTCTCCCATCTCATGCATTCTTCCTTCCTTGCCCCTCATTCCTCGATCCCCACTCATCTCTCCACGCTGTGTCTCACAGCCTGGGCTCTCCCTTTCCTCTCTCGATTCTGACTCCTCTCTAAAATCTGACTCTGACACCTCAGCTTCTCTCTCTACCCCTACTTATATCTCTCCACCTTGCCCTCCAGGCTCATGCTCTACCCAGTCTGGAAGCAAAAAGAACATAAGGTAGCCCTTCCTGACCGCCCTCGGACAAAATAGCTCTTAAGGTATTTTTCTCCTTTAGTTATTTTTGTGTGGACACAGTAAGAGATACATTGAGATTTGTAGGGCAGCTTTCCTGGAAACATCTTGCCACAGAGTCAGACTACAGTGCTCAGGCCAGATTCATCATTTCTAACCCTATCAGGGTCCAAATTTAGTTATTACTTTTTGGATCATGACAGCATCTATCCATGACCAAACTCTTAACTTATAGTTAAGCATTAGGCACTTTGGCCAGGCCCATCTTGATGCCAGGGTAGCACACAGCTCACCGCTTGCCCTGGGTCCATCTAGTCCCTGATTTTGGGGGTGCTAGAAAGTAAGGGCAGCTGTGGATTAGGTGAGAGAACAGATGCCCAGGAGAAAAATGTCATTTAGAGTCAAATGACTCCCACATAAAAAAGCATAGCATTTACTACGTCTTCCTGTGCCCATACAAAAAGGACAATGTTCTGAATATACTATACAAAGGACTTAGAGAGAAGAGACAAACAATATTTACAAGTCAACAGAGCACAAAGAAAGAAGTTACAAATAAACACAGAGGAAAGGAAGCACTGTGATGGCAGCAACCCAATAAACCTAACCTACCTGAGGCTATGCAGGATGGACAAAACAATGTTATCCTACAGACATTCTATTACTATTAATTATAAAACAATTTTTCAATGTAATTATGATCCTTTTAACATAGGAATAAAAAGATTTCCAATTTTTACTTTAAAAAAACTATTTGGGACACAGCAACAAGTTGGATCCCAGGAATCCCATATAGCCCCCTGAGCACCACTAGGAGTAATTCCTGAGTGCAGAGTCAGGAGTAACCCCTGAGCACTGATGGGTGTGACCCCAAGAGGCTAAAAAGTAAAGTTTTAAAAATAAAGAAAAGAGCTAGTTTATTAATTTTTAATCTTCTGTCCATTGATTGGAATTCAATTGATGCTTCTTCACTTAAATATCAGTTTTAAGCACAAAGTTCATATAGTCAGTTATATGAACATAATTTTATAGTGGCTCTAGAGAAAATGAAAGGAAACAGCTTCTGAGCCACATTCATAAAAAGCAAGGTAGAGGAAAGAGACTTGTAGGATTGACGAATATCACTATCTCTATTTCATTACCATTCATGCTCACTCGACATTTCCACAAAGAAATTACTCCCGAGCTGTTTCGTCTTCCTTTATTTCACCCCAAATTTGCTGAATCATAGTTCCCTATTATTATCACAAATCAAGTTCCCTATTACCCCAGAATACAAATTGCTTTCTTGAAAGTAAATTGGCAAATCCCTCATACCGTGGACATATTTAGATTAGTATAAAAGTGACTAGTCTTTAGATGAATTCAAAACCAGGGTGACAAGCGCAATTACTTGGTTGCATCACGCACATAACCTCAAGAGGCCCACAGGATAACCTCAGGGAGAATGAGATTCATCATGATCAACCACAATGATCATAACAGTCAACATATTATAGGTTTTATTACGAATATTGTAAGGTTTACTCAGATCACATGGCATCTGGTTCTGAGACAGCAACACTCTCAGAACAAAGATCGCCCTCTAGTCTCTCCCAGGTCAAAGCTCTAACCCCCTCCAGGGGCCAATGTAGAATCTGTCAGGAAGTACCTCAATAAACTTCTGTTCCTTCACTGTCCCTATGTCTGCACCGGACAAGGTCCCCAATCTATCAAATATGCTATTTTATATTGTTCCCAATCTATTAAATATGCTATTCTATGTTGTAACATGAGCTGGAGTGATAGCACAGCAGGTAGGGCATTTGCCTTGCACACAGCCAACCCGGGTTTGATTCCTCCGGCCCTCTTGCAGAGCCCAGCAAGCTTCGAGAGTATCCGCCCATGCAGCAGAGCCTGTCAAGCACCCCGTGGCGTATTTGTTATGCCAAAAACAGTAACAACAACTCTCACAATGGAGACGTTATTGGTGCCAGCTCAAGCAAATTGGTGAACAATGGGAAGACAGAGCTACTGTGCTATATTGTAGAATATTGTAAGAACTTTACTAAAAAGAAAATAGAATAGAAATCCACACAGAGCAAGTATGACACTAAGACCAAAAAGTAGTGTCAAGAAATCCTCATGATGCTGGGCCCTTGTCCATCCAGGGGAGAAGAATCACAGGACAGGGATGAGGCACATGAAATCCGCTTTATTTCTCCTTGACAAGAGGAAAACTCTCAGTTGGAATACCCAGAATACCCTGGTATCAAACACTGGTTCTCAAAAGTGCTTTATAGCTTTCTGGTTTCATATAAGGGCCACAGCCTTACAAGGTGATCTGGAGGAGAGAGACAATTAAAATATAAATGTTCTTCATCTGATTATTCTCATTATCACATATAAATGCAATGTTTTAAAGTGGAGATGCCCAGATCAACCTTGGGCCCAGAACACAGGGAGGAGAAAGACTGGAGGGGAGAGAGAGAAGGGGACAGATCGAGGGATTAAGGTATAAAGGTGGTGTAAGAAATGATAGAGCCAGGACTGAAGTGATAGCACAGCAGGTAGGGCATTTGCCTTGCACGAGGGAGACCCGGGTTCAATTCCCAGCATCCTATATGGTCCCCTGAGCACCGCCAGGAGTAATTACTGAGTGCATGAGCCAGGAGTAACCCCTGTGCATTGCCAGGTGTGACCCAAAAAGCAAAAAAAGGAATAATAGAGTCAAATATCCAAACGACAGGGTCAACAACACTGAAATCAAGACTTCAACCACGAAACTTGCGGGGTGGGGAATGGTTATGGGAAAGAACTTGGGCACACTGGTGGAGGAGGGAGGGAAGCTGGCACTGGTGGTGGGATCAGTGATGCTATACTGTATGTCTAAAACTCAACTATGAGTAACTTTGTAAATCACACTACTTTTCATAAAATAAGGAGAAGTAAAAAGAAAGGTACTAATTAAGAACTTGATTGCCACCACCCTCCCCCCACCAAAAAAGAAAACTGATCTGGCTTCCAATGCATTGGGAGTAAGAAGAAAGGGTTCAGGTTTTAAAAGTCTTCTTTGGCATCTCCTGCCTTTCTAGGGCCCTCATGGTGAGGCCAACCAATCCCAGAAGCCCCTATTTCATTCCAGAAAAGAGTCTCATTTTATCTCAGTCTTCATAACTGATATTTATGCATGATAACCTCTCAGTGTCTGTATTGCAGACCATAAAGCTCAAAAGTAGAGAGAGAGAGTATGGGGAAAATTGTCTGCCATGGAAGGAGGGGGAATGTGGGAAAGGGGGGCTATACCAGGAATATTGTTGGTGGGGAATGTGCACTGGTGAAGGGATAGGTGTTTGATCGTTGTGTGATAGTAACATAAACATGAAAGCTTGTAACTATCTCACGGTGATTCAATAGAATTTTAAAAAATAATTAAAAAATTAAAATAGTATATGCTATGATAACACTAAAATAATATCAAAAACCTGAGAAATATTAATCTATTCATCACCCAACAACTGATTAAACATAGAATGTACTGGTCAAAACTAAAGCTTTTCTTCCATTAACATGTATTAATTTTCAAATGTTTCATAATGAGATTTCAGTTCAGAATGACCTATCTAGGTAAAAGGTAAAGGCCCTCCCATTGATCATCGATTTGCTCGAGCGGGCCCAGTAACGTCTCCATTGGAGACTTTGTT
>JAOXYA010134768.1:0-10216 GCA_028565675.1 Sorex palustris | reverse complement strand
AGTAACGTCTCCATCATGAGACTTGTTGTTACTGTGTTTGGCATATCGAATACGTCACGGGGAGCTTGCCAGGCTTTTGCTGTGCCAGCGAGAAACTCTCGGTAGCTTGCCGGGCTCTCCGAGAGGGGCAGAGAAATAGAACTCGAGTCGGCCTGGTTGACTGCGTGCAAGGCAAACGCCCTAACTGCTGTGCTATTGCTCCAGTTTCAATATATGTTAGAAAGGGGACTTTATTTTCACATTGGCTCTTTGCAGATTTGATTGAGCTAAGACAAGGTCCTACTGGATTAGTGAACCTGAAATTTGGTGCTTAGGGGTCTGCACTCAGAAATCAGTCCTGGTCATACCCAGGGGACTATCTGGGGTGTCAGGAACCAAAGAGACAGAATAGAGGTTAAGGCATCTGCCTTGCACGAGGCCAACCCTAGTTCTATCCCTGGTGCCACAAGAAGTGACCCCGGAGGACAGAGCCAGGGAGAAGCCCTAAACACAGCTGGTTGTGGCCTCAAAGTACAATTTTTAAAATAAATAAGATAAACAAAATGTGATGTGAAGGGCTCAGACTGAAGGGGCCCAGGTTTAATCCCAGCACACCCAGGATCGTGGCTGAGGCCCATAACAGTGGACTTAGAGGGACTGAAGCACGCGACAGCAACATGGACACACATGGACAGAGCTGACCTGTCCCCCTCCCCATGTGATGGACCGTCTTGGGGAAACGGCCTTGAAGTTGTTCAGCTCCTAGGATGGGCCCCAATCCAGCTGGATTCTGGTGTCTTTCAACAATGTCCAGAGCGAAGCTGTGGGAGACTCAGAGTGTGAGCCCCACCCCCCCACCTGCAGGGGCAAGTGAGCAGGGAGCAACTCTCTCTCTCTCTCTCTCTCTCTCTCTCTCTCTCTCTCTCTCTCTCTCTCTCTCCTGCTCTGGGACTTCCAGTGGCAGCATCCAGAGAAGAGACGTTTCTGGAGTTTTGTTTGTGTATCTGGGTTGGGTTCGGCTCCTGGCTGTGCTCTGGGGCCACTCCCTGGCCATTGCACACCACCCACTGGGCTCCAGCCCACCAGCCCACCTGGTCTGCACAAGAACTCGCACAAGAGTGCCAGCCTGTGCCCTTGGAGCCTGCTCCTCCAGGCCCTCTCCTGGGTACCCCCCCCCCCCCGCCCCAAAGGTTGCGACAGAAACAGAACAATAGATGCAAGTGGCAGTTTTCAAAAACTGAGCACAAATCCCTTGATCCCTTGGAGAGTTTAATCCCCTAGAGTGTGGTCTGGATTAAGTGATTCTCTCTGACAAACAAGGCCAAAGTGACAGGGTATAGCTCTGAGACCCGGCCAGGAGACCCGCCGGGAGTGCATGCCGGACCTGGCACCTGAACAGGGTCACGGAGACCCTGAAGGTCTGTGGAACTTCAACTAGCTTGCATTAATCACCGCTGGTAGCTGGTACCGGTCACTGGATGTGTTAGCAACCATTGTGTGTCTTAGATGGAAAAAAACGTGGGGCTGGCCTGGGAGAGCTCCTCTGAGCTGCCTCTGACTCTGTCCCACCATCCCTGGCTGCCCGGAAGCTCCCCTCCGGCTGTTACCCCTCACCCTGACTTCTCTGATCCCGATCAGCTTCCATAACAATTGCAGTCCCCTTTTGGGTCAGATGAGAGTGCACGCAGACATCGAGCTCTGGGATAAAACCAACAAGCCTTTGGGTCTAGGACAGCAACTTCTAGGGCCAGCAGAATGCCCCTCCCTGGAAGGGATTTGCGCCTTTCCAAGCCAGAGCCAGAGGGGAGTCCACAGAGCAGAGTGTAGATGGGCCTGGGGGAGGGAGGGTCACAGAACCTGATGAGCGGCTTGGACCCTCCCCCGCAAGCCTCCCTGGCCAAGAGGTGGGGAGTGTCCGTCTCTCCGCTGCCATGGCCCGCCCCTTCCTTGTCACAGCCATAAAAACCAGAAAAAGAAAACACCCCTGGGGAAGCATCTCCTGCAATTAAGCGGGAGAGGCTAATGGAGATGCATATGCAGAATTCTGAAGTCGACCTTTGCAGAAATAAGGTGGAATTCCTGAGGGAAAACAAGACCTCCCAGGACAGACCAAATGCTACGGGGTGGGAGGGGCGAGGGAGAGAGGACGGAGCAGGGCTGGGGCTGGGCAGGGGCGCCGGGCTTGACAACAACAGAGCCAGCCTTCAGTCTCAGGTGTATGGTCCCCAACCCCCACCAGAAGGGATTCCAGAACACAGAGCCAGGAGGAAGCCCTGAGCACACTGGATGTGACCCCAAAACGAACACATGAACGGAGAAAAATCATCACAAGGAAAACACACTCACAGAATTTCATTGAAAGGGGATCCACCTGTCAAAGAAAAGACCTACAAGAGTACAATCTCTTCAAGGAAGATCAAAGGTCTTAAAAATGTCCACATACGTACGCTGGTCGTGGAGAGCACGTAGGTATAATTTAACCTAACATGGAAAACAGAACAAAGATAAAGTACCAGAAAAAAAAAATACCAGAACTGGAAGATAAAGATCACAAGCACTGACCGAAATGGAAGAGGAGAGTCGTGCTGTAGAGAAGTTGGGGAAAGCCTGTGAGACAAATCAGAGCACTTTACGAGGGGAAGCATCAGCATTACACATCTGCCGAGTGCTAATGAGAAGGAAGCAGAGACCGTACTCAAAGAGACAACAGCTGAGAATTTTTGAACTAATCATAGAGACCCAGAAAGCTGAGTGAAGATCCGTGATTTGCATCCCAAGCAGTTTGCAAGACGTATCACTGCAGAATAAACCAAATGCTGAGGGCTGCAATGTGCTTAGTAGGACAACATGTGCCCATGTGCCTGGAATGTGTGAAACTTAGGTCTGAGTCCCAGTACCTCTGGGTGTTTCCTGTGACAGTCCAATCACAGGTCAATAATTTAAAAACAAAACAACAACAAAAATATTCAAAGCACCTAGTAAAAAAAAAACACAACTTTTTAAAGATGAATTTAACAAAAATTTGTAAGTCTACAACTGTACCTCATGGTGTTTCACGAATAAAAATTTAAAAAAAAAAAGAATTTAAGGGGCTGGAGAGATAGCACAGTGGGTAGGGCATTTGCCTTGCATGCAGCCAACATGGCCAACATAGGTTCGATTCCCAGCATCCCATACGGTCCCCTGAGCACATCCAGGAAGTGATTCCTGAGTGCATGAGCCAGGAGTAACCCCTGAGCATCGCCGGGTGTGACCCAAAAAGCAAAAATAAATAAATAATAACCATGGAGCTTTCCACAAACAGCTCCAGGCCTGGGCATGAGCCCCAACACCCCAGCAGGCATGCAGAGCCACATCCATATCACGAGAGCCCATCTCGTGCTTGCCAGCACACAACCCCCCCACAGCAGACGGGTTGTCCTGGTCCCATCCCCAGCGGAGTTTGGCATCCCAAAAGGGTAAGCCGTATCTTCTGGGTGTTCTGGATGCAGAGCTGGCTGACCCAGGGCCGCACCCCTGCAGCTTGCCCTGTCTCTTCTGGCACCCGCTCCCTCCTAGTGGCACGGAATTCACTTGGTATGCGCTTAGCCGAGACGCCAACACCTTGGATAAGATATACTTCCTCTTCTCCCCAAAAGGTCATTAGTAAGCGAGGCCCAGAATTCAGCTGGATTTAGAGCCACTTTCTTTTTATCTATATCAGAGTTAAAACTCAGCCTGGGATTCTGTCCACTGAGCAAAGGACAGAGTTAGAGCCTGATGTCACTCAGTCAATGATGGTTGGAGGGATCGCTCGGGATGGGAGACGTGCGCTGAAAGTAGATGCAGGGCCAAACATGATGGCCTCTCAGTATCTGTACTGCAAGCCATAATGCCCAAAAGGAGAGAGTAAGAGGGGAAATTATCTGTCACAGAGGCAGGGGGCGGGATGGGGTGGGATGGGAATGGCAGGAGGGATACTGGGAACATTGGTGGTGGAGAATGTGCACTGGTGGAGGGATGGGTGTTCGATCACTGTATGACTGAAACTCAATCGTGAAAGTTTTGTGACTATATCCCACAGTGATTCAATTTAAAAAAAAAAGAAAAAGAAAACCCAAGAGTCAGAGCCTGCCCACGTGCCCGACAAGCAGCATTTGTTACCCAGGCCGATGCTGCAAACTCAGGAATCACAGTCCTTCCCCCTGCCGGGAGCAGAGATCGAAAGTCACCAACCATGCCCCTCTGCGCTATCGCCCCAGCCCTACCTGTATTGTAAGCCGTGATGCCCAAAAGGAGAGAGAGAGAAGAAAAGTGCCTGCCAGAGAGGCAGGCTGGGGGAGGAACCTGGGGACACTGCGTGACTACACCCCAAATCATGAGCAGCTCTGTGACTCTGTAGCTCATGGTGATTCAATTAAAAAAAAGAATTTCAAAACTAAATTAAATTTCAAGATATATTTAGAAAATCTTGAAAACAACGTTCCTGTGAGTGGCAAAGTCGCAGTATAAAACACGTGGTGTTGGGCGCAGCCTGTGCCCTGACCTTTACGTACGTGGGTGGGGTGCCCAGCGCACTGCAGGGAGCCTGGGAACACAAGGGGGATCGTTCCCGTGGCCATTCGGAATAGACGGATCCTTCCCTCCGTGTCTGAGAAGCACACGATTCTCTTCCGCAAAGCAACACTCCAGAGGCGGGGTTTGTGCTCCTCGAAACACTCTAGAACATTCTGTGTGTTTCTGCACTCCTTTAGCCGCCTCCAGCTCTCCAGACCCGTTTGCCATAAATTTTGAGTCTGCTGCCAGGTGACACTCCGTTTGTCCTCCGTGGACTGTCCACGCAGCCGTGCCCCTCGTGTGCCGCGTCTCTCGCCACGCGGTGTGTTGCTTTGCGAGATGACCGCCTGATCAGAAGCTCCGTCTCCTTCATTGGACTGCCCCCTCCCTGAAGCCCCATGATTTTATTCTCTGCACAGAGCAGCGCTTCACTCTACACTAACTGAAGATATTTCAAAATTGGGGAATAGAGAGTAATTAAATCACCCCAAATAAACTGGGCCTTCTTTATTAAACCTATACATTTACTAAATGCCCGCTTGTCTCCGGCAAAGGGCAATTGGCACTTAAGCTGCCCATTTCCCAATCCATTTCCTGGGAAAGTGCTAATCGGGTTGGCGCCAGCTCCGCTCCTCACTTTTTGCCCTGAGCCCCGCAGAGGTCAGGAGGACGCGAGTCACATGGACCGTGTCCAGGAGGAGTCCGGCTCCAGCTAGGGGAACTCCCGCTAGGAAGGGGCAGGGAGGACCAGCAGGGAGGACCCTGGTGTGGAGGTGACTGTCCCATTAACTTTCCTGGCCAGCTCCCTTCCTGGGAGAGGTGGGGGGAGCAATTCTAACGGGGTGTTGGGCCAAAGGGAATCCCAGGCTCCCTCCCAGGACATGAGTCTGGGCCACTGTGCTGAGCTGTGCCAGGCTCTGCCCTCAGCAGCCCTGGGAAACAGCTGGACCCCGACCTGCTCCCTCTGCTCTGGGGCTGACTCTGTGCTGCAGGTGCCTTTGCTCTTTTGGTCCTTGGTGACTACCCACGTAGGGCTCTGCGTCATAGCCTGACCTTCTTCCTAATCTGCTGCAGTGACGTAAACACACACACAGATCCAAAACGGCTCTCCCTGTGCAAGAGCGTTTCTCCTCTGCTCATTTCCAATACAGATTCAAGTGCGTGCATGTGCGTGTGTGCGCACGTGTGTGTGCATATATGGGTGCGTGTTCATGTGTGTGCGTGAGCTATGCAAACATAGGTATGTGTGTATATTCATCACGCAACTCAATCCCTCCTACTTGCCATACATCACAACCTTGTCACAGGTAATACTCCTGGAGCACTGCAGAACTATTTCCAAGTGGCCGGGCAGCCTCATGCTTCACTGGACAGCTGTTCTAGTTCCACTCCCCGGCGTCAGAGAGAAGCAGGCAGAGCTCAGAGCAGCCCCACCCTGCCCTGGCCTCCTCCTGCAGCCATGTCCCGGCAAGACACACGGCGACCAGCCCACTCCCGGCAGAAGGGCTATTTCCAAGGCACTAGGCCCCACACCGGAGGCACATCGCTGTTCCCCGCCATGGCGAGAAAATGGCCTTCCAGCCACGCTGCCCCACTGAGAGCTCTGAGGGACGCCAGCACCCCAGACCCGCACCTGCGAGAAAGCCTACACGGAGGGCCGTGGTGACAGGCAGACGCCACACAACACCTCTAACCTCGAGTATCCCAGACAGGGGCCTGTTCTCCACGGTGACCAGGAGGTGTGGCACACTTGCCTGGCCCGGGGCATCTGTCGCCCTGAGTAAGGAGGGAGGTCGAGGGGCTCCTCCCTGACTGGAATCTGGAGATGCTGCCGTGTCAGACATCCCCCTTCCCTCGCCTCCACCCGGAGCTCGGGCGCTGCCTCCGGTGACCGTGGCCAGGCCCATGGCCAGTGAGTCTGCACATCTGGGAAGCTCCGAGTCATTGGTCTGGTGGCACCTGGAGCCAGAGGCCAGTATGGAACTGCATTCTTAAAGCGTGTTCTCAGAACTGCTGAGGCTGATACATCCAAGGAGATTCCAGTGAACTGAAACACGACTTAGGTTTTGAGAAACCCAGCTCTGAGAAGAGAGCACTTTCTTCCTTTCTTTTTTTTTTCTTGCTGGAGAAAATGTTAACGAATTCTAAGAAATGTCACGTTACTTCAAGTTGTGCCAGAATTTTTCTCCTGTGGTACATGTGGTACTGGATACGCCCAGGCATACATTTAAAAGGCACAGTCATTCATGGCGTGATGTCTGGATTTTCCGTTTAAAAATTAAATGTTTTTTTTTGGGGGGGAGGGGGCGTAAAGACTCACACTTCATGGGAACCAGGTCAACCAATGACAGCAATCCCGAGTTTCCATGGAAAGGTCTCTCCTGGCACTCAATGCTTCACATATATGGGTTTGATGTCCTCTGAATTTTATATGACAATGCACGTTTACAGAGATAGAGCTACCTGTGCATGAATGATATGTGTATCTTAGACATACCATAGAGGCACAGAGATAAATTGCACAAGGTCTTGGAAACACACAGTGGGTCTGGAGCAAGAGTCCAACTGGCAAGGCACTTGCCCTGTACACACCCAACCCAGGTTCGAACCCCAGCACCACTAATGGCCCCCCAAGCCCTGCCAAGAGTGATCCCTGAGTGCAAAGCTAGAAGTAAGCCTTGAGCACTACCAGATGTGACCCCCAAATCATGGGGGAAAACACAGAAATATATCCGAGGTGTTTCACATTTTCAGCTTTTCAAAGTTTTCTATCAATCATATTTAATATTTTTGTCACTTCTAAAGAAGTACTTGAGAAAAAAAATTCTCATTTCAGCCTCAGGTGAGGTTTCGGAGCAGACAGGACTTCCTGGCTGAACCATGCACGAGGCTTTGCTTCCAGCAGCTTCTCCGTCGGAGGCTGTGGACATGGGGTCACCAAGCAGTGGGTGAGCAGTCCTCGGTTACTCCTGCCCGCCCCTCCTGAGTCCCATGTCCCGGGAGCTGACAGCACGCCACACAAGCTTGGTCTAGACCCCCCACCACGATACCCCCAATGTCCAGTCAATGTCACCCACAGCCCATCCTCAATGCCCCCTACATGGTGGGCGTGCCGACCTCTTCGAGGCAACCTTTCACTTGCTCCCCTCCTCTCATGCCCTCACTCCAGGACAGTTCTGCTGTCCCCAGCACCTTCCCCCAGTGCCCTCTGCTCAAAGCCTCCCAGGGCAGAAGGCTCCTGACCTTTCCCGGGGCCTCTATTCCAGGCAGGCAGACCCTGCCTGCCAACATGAGAGGATGTTTGAAGCAGACGAATTCCCGGAATTTGAGTTCGTGTTTCTGTGCCAGCATCCTATAGCATCTCCCCTGAAGCACCCCATGAAAGTGGTTGGCCCACGCTTGCTGGCTATCCCTATGTGACGGAGTCCACAGCTACGGCGAAGATGCAGGGCTCAAGGGCTTGGGGCGTGAGCTCCCCAGGGCTGCCCTCCCCTCTCGGTACTGTGACCGAGAATCCATGGATTCTCCTCCTCAATGATGTTCCCCCAGATTCCAGGAGCAGCTCTGACAGCACGCCCCCAAGTCACGCCTTCAGCCGTGTCTTTTTTCCTTTCACACTCGCATGCCTCTTCTGTCCAGTTCATGGGGAGCCAAATCCAAGTCCCTGACCAAAGCTAGGAAGGTCGGGATGCTTAAGGACCAAAGAGCCATCACCCACTTCACATGGAGCTTTAATAGCACCACGGGAAAAGCGGCAAGAAGCCTGGAATACTGCGAGGTGTGACCATGCGGCCATAGTCGCCTGCCAGGCCAGGCCCAAGGGGCAGGCTGGTCACCTCGCTGGGCAGAGCTGAGGAGAGCCCTGGGGAAGGGCTGTCATTCCCCTCCGTCAGCAGAGGTGGGCTGACGGATCACGAGCATGGCTCGTTCTTGTAAAGCAAAACAAAACAAAAAAACCCCGGAATCTGGTTTATTTCAACCAGCAGCGCCCAGAGCACGAAGGGCCTTTGTCAGCTGATGTTTTTAGTCACTTCCCTCTGCAAAGCAAGAGAGTGTGTGGAAGGCGGTGCCCCGGACCAGCAGCAGGGCTGTGATTGACAGAGAAAAGGCACGAGGTGGGGATGGTGGCTGGGCGTGTGTGCCCATCAGCCAAGTGGGGCAGGGCTGCCCTCCCAGGAGGCCCATCCAGGCTGCAGAGGGCACAGCGCCAGGCCGATCCCAGCGGGGCCTGCAGGGGCGGGAAGACAGATCATTTCCCTCCTCCTCGGAGCATCAGTGAAATAGAAACCAGGGGACAGGCGGATGCAACAGCCAATTACTTACCAGTGCGGTTACAATGTCTTTCTATTAAGTCTTTCCATAGATAAGGAATTGTATTATTAATAAGAACTGATGCAGTGGGAATTTATTTTTAAAATTAGCATTTGCTCCTAGAGGCAAACACTTCTCCTGGGAGAACGAGGAGGCTAGGACTCTCTTATCTAGAAAACTGGACACGGGGTAAATTAATATTTGGAAAACACAGTCAATAATATTTTATAATTTTGTGCCATAACATGTCAACTTTCCTTCCCCCGACGGACGTCAGCTTTAAATCCTCCTGGTTAATTATCTCCTCTCTGTTGCCCTACAGTTCTGTTGTCCGAGGGAAATAAATATGAAGAGACCAGCAGATCAATTTGAGGATTTATATCACAGACTCCGCGTAGCAGGAATGTATTCCCTTTGTTTCAGACTCAGCTTCCAGAACCCTCCCGGAGACATATTAAACACGAGGAGAAACCCAGACGCTTCAATCACAGCTTAATTGCTTGTGAACTAGATTCTCATATTGCTCCGATAACAGAAGAAAATCCTCATCAACAACCAAGTGAAGAGAGTATCGGGGAACTGACGCAGAGGTTTGTAGTGCTGCTATTTTTAATGGTGATCGGTGAGCCTTCAGACGCAGCCACGGAGATAACGGACAGACGCAAACGCCATATATGAGGAGCAGGAAGGAAGAGCTATGATCATTGTGGCCTACCTGCCTGAAGAGTCGCTTCATAGTGTCTGCCATAGAGGCAGGGGGTGGGGTGGGGCGGGGTGGGGGTGGTGGGAGGGATGCTGGGGCCATTGATGGTGGAGAATGCACACTGGTAGAAGGATGGGTGTTCGTTCAATCACTGTGTGACTGAAACTCAATCACGGAAGCTTTGTGACTGTATTTCATGGTGATTCCATTTGAAAAAAATAAACAAAAAATAAAAGAGTTGCTTCTTACAAGACTGTGTGGGGAATTTACATATATCATAGACTGACATCACTATTCATAAAACTCTCAATGATGCAGGTAGATAAATCAGAACCATGGAAAATTTGCCCAAAGCACAGAAAGTCTACAAAATTAAATATGGGTTATAAACCCCTAAAAAGTCTTGACTTCTCTGTCCATCCATTATGTGTCATTTGAACAACACAGAAGGCAGCTGGTAATCCCACTAATACCTACACGCCTAAACTTTCCCACATTCAAAAGAGAAAATATTTATTTTTTCAGCTGAATCACAGTGAGTGAGATACAAAGTTCCAAAGTTGCTCATGACTTGGTTTCAGTGATACAATGTTCCAACAGCCATCCCTTCACCAGTGTACCTTTCCCGCCCCCAATGTCCCCAGTTTCCTCCCATCCATCCACCCCCCCACCCCCACCACCCATGCT
>JAOXYA010134759.1:0-10216 GCA_028565675.1 Sorex palustris | reverse complement strand
AACCCATCCCCCCTGCCCCACCCCGCCTCTGTGGCAGGGCATTCCCTTTTGCTCTCTCTTTCCTTTAGGGTGTTGTGGTCTGCAATAGAGGTATTGAGTGGCCATCATGTTTGGTCTATCGTCTGCTTTCAGCACGCATTTCGCACCCCGAACAAGTCCTCCAAACATCCTTTACTTGGTGCTCCCTTCTCTATCTGAGCTGTGTTCCCCCCCCCCAAATTCCAACTTTTAACAGAACACCAATCATGCTGGCTTCAGGCTCATCCTAACGACATTATTTTAACTTAATGAATAACGTCGTTATAGGTCTCACCTCCAAACGCAACCCCACCCTCACATCCGGAGGGGTCAGGACTGGGGCATAGTATCTGGGGACACATTTCAGCCTGTGACAGTGGCCGGTCACTGCTGGCAGCCGGGGACAGAGGCAGGAAACTCACGCACTTTCTCAAAGAAGCCCTTTTGTTTTATTTCAGGGCATTGATTTTTATCCTCCTTCCCCTTTATTGGGGGGGGATGGAGTTGCTTTGGGAAGGAGATTTGGGTTACACCCAGGGATGCACAGAGGTTATTCATAGCTCTGTGTTCAGAAGTGACCCCTAGCAGTGCTCAGGGACATATGCAGTGCCAAGGATTTGAACTGCGACTGAATGTATGCAAGACAAGCGCCCTTTCCACTCTGCTATCTCCCTGGCCCCTTTCCTCATTTTCAATTTTCTTTAAAATTGCTACATTTTCTTTGAATTGCTACATCCAAATGAAATGTGCCAAGTGAAACAGAGAGAACTGTGTTTTCAGATATCAAACTGGAAAGGAAGCAGTCGCCTTCATTTCCGAGTCCTGCGAGTCTGGGCTGGAGCGATAGCACAGCGGGTAGGGCATTTGCCTTGCACGTGGCCAACTCGCCCAACCCGAGTTCTATTCCTCTGCCCCTCTCAGAGAGCCCGGCAAGCTGCCGAGAGTATCTCACCCCCACGGCAAAGCCTGGCAAGCTCCCCATGGTGTATTCGATATGCCAAACACAGTGACAACAAAGTCTCACAATGAAGACATTACTGGGCCCGCTTGAGCAAATCGATGAACAATGGGAGGACAGTGCTACAGTGCCAAGTCTGGACACCAGCATTGCCGAAGTGGCACCTGAAACAGGAGCAGAGACGTAGCTCAAAGAGCAGAACAAGAACAAGAGGGCAGGGTTCGATCCCAGCAACACAAGGTCCCCTGAACATGGCCAGGAGTGACACTGGGACACAGGAATGTCTCATCGCCACCAGGCCTGGTCCTCAAGGCCCCCAAAAGAATAAATCAAGACTGTAAGAATGAATTTCAAATGTATGATAAAACCAGAGGCGGGTGGAAGTTCTGGCGGTACCCACCAGCATGCAGGACCACACGCGCCCTGGACACGGCCCTGTCCCCACCACCGAGGCTGAGTGAGTCGGCTGGCCCTTATCTTGATTTCTCCAGAAGGGCCCACCTCTGAACCCAGCTAGTCCTTCTGTAAATAGACTGCCTTCTTAATTTCCGTGCGTGTAGAAAAGGGAGATTCCTACAGAGTCTGTTTAAGAAAATGGCACTTAGCCTGCACAGGCAAGCTGACACTCCTAACCACCCTGGTTTGGACACTGAGGACCACGAGAGCCTCAATGCTCATTAGCGTCTCACCCAGCATCGGGGATGAGGGGTGCTCCCTGACTGAGCACACTCGGCGTCACGTGATGGCCACCAGGAGCTCTGAAAATGGGCATTCTATTATAATCGCTGTCACACGGGCTCATGCTGCCCTTCTCAGCTCCTGTTGTTCACTTCACCTGCACAAGTCCAGAAGACATGCTATTTATTTTATGTTTTTAATTTTCTATTTTTCTTTGGCTTGAGGGCCGGAGCTGGTGGTACTCAGGGCTTACTCTGGCTCTGTGCTCAGGATCATGACTGGCAATGTTGAGGGGACCCCAAGTGGTGCCCAAGATTGAACGAGAGTTGACTGCAAGCAAGACAAGTGCCTTAAGTCCTTCTCTCTCTCTCTGTCTCTCTCTCTGGACCCAACATTATATTTTTTAAGAAAAATTAGGTTCAAGGTAGCTGCTATCCTATTGCTAATAAGCCTAAGAGACTGGTTTACTGAGTAATCTCCGGGTGGGGCACTCATGTTTCTTTTAAATCACAGATGCTCCTACTAGATTCAGGAATTGTTGACTGCATATTTTCTTCTATAGGGTAAAAACATAAGAATTATTGGAAGCATGTAGGCCTAAAGTCAATCCAAAGATGAAAAAAAACAAAGCACTCAGTACAGTACAGTGGACCGACTTAGCCTTACTTATCATAGGGAAAAGTGGAAAACAATCTATTTTAAATTCAACAGCTAAAATTTTCACATATCTCTGTAGAAGAGATCCAAGGAACAGCGAAGAAATTAGAAATATGAAGGTATACAACACTAAAGAAGAAAGTGGCATAAAGATGCATTTCTACTGTTATTAAAGAGTCACCATCCTGGGGAAACTACGCTGGTGGAGGGATGGGTGAGTGTAGAGACATTTACTGAAACCCAATCATGAACAGCTTTGTAATGGTCTATCTCATGGTGATTCAATAAAATAAAAAATCAATATTAAATAATTTTTAAATAGAATTATAAAGAATCACCAGCCTGTAGCGATGTGGTATGTCTAGATATGTGACCCAGAACCAACCCGACTAAAAGCATGGGATTTGGGGCTGGAGCGACAGCACAGAGGGTAGAGCGTTTGCAGTGCATGCGGCTGACCCAGGTTCGATTCCCAGCATCTCATGTGGTTCCCTGAGCACTGCCAGGAGTAATTCCTGAGTGCAGAACCAGGAGGAACCCCTGTGCATCGCCGGGTGTGACCCAAAAAGCAATAAATAAATAAATAAATAAGCATAAAAAATAAATTTAAAAAATGCCAATTGCGGTCAGTTAGCTTGAGACTGTCCTCTCTGTCAGTGGGAAATCCTGCATCCCAGAGAGCCTCGGCACATGTGATGGTGGCTCTCCCTAACGAGGAACAAAATGCTCTCCAAGTATTCTCTGTGGCTTGCGTTCTATTCACAGCCACTTACAACACCTAGACTATATACGGTTGAACTCATTTCTTTCTTTTTTTTTATTGCTCAGTGGGTAAGAAGACAAAAACTATGTCAACACCCCAAGATCACATCTTAGAGTACTGATGCGGAAATTTATTTGAGGGTGAGTCCTCCCAAACGGTGCTCAGGAGGCCCAGGGGCTCCCCAGTGAGTCACAGCCAACCAGCTCGGTGGTTCAATGCTCAATGCAAGGGCTTGAGAATGCACGCTGCTCTGGTTGGCTCTGTTTTGTGGGGACCATCAGGGCCGCTCTGGGATGCTCGGGAAACCCCAATACTGCACGGGATGATGATTGGTGGACTATATGATTACAAACACCAAATCTGGGCTGGTCGCATGCTAGGCGGGTGTCCCAACTGCTATACTATCTCCTAGTCCTGGACACTAATTTTTAAAGTCAACACTCAAAGCTTAGAGCAAATATGGTCTGACAAACTTAATTCACTCCCAATGTACAGCAGGCATGTCAACACATCCATTCTTATGCACATTTACACTTAAAGAGTTATCCAGCTAACGTCTACTCTCAGCACGCATCTCCCCTCCTGGGAGGATCCTCCCAACACCCTTTATTTGGTGTTCCCTTCTCTATCTGAGCTGCCTTTTCCCCTAGTGTGTGCGGCTGGCCTCCAAGCCATGGAGTGAATCTCCTGGTACTTATCTTGGCTATTCTTGAGTGTTCGTCTCCTATTTTGTTACTTTATGTTCTCCAGATGAATGCAATCTTTCTATGTCTGCCCCTCTCTTTCTGACTCATTTCGCTTAGCATGATACTTTCCATGTAGTTTAGGTGCTTATCTGATCTTGTACCACTTATGGTCTCCAGGGTACCCCCGGAAGTGATTCTGAGCACAGAGTTAAAGTGAGCCCTGAGCTCTGTTAGTGTAGCCCCCAAATTTTATTAATACAATTAATGGTACAAATTTCTTTTTGCTTTACATAGTTTTGAGGTTTGGGGATTCTGTTCTCAGGAGTGACCCCAGGCAGCGGTGCTGGGGATTGAACTGGGGGCAGCCAGATACAGGGCAAGTGCATGATCTCCTGTACTGTCTCTCCAGCTACTTTTTAACTTCTTTTGGGGGGTATTTTGTGGCCACACCCTGATCTTAGGGATTACTCCTGGTGGTGCTCTGGAATCCTACGTCGGTGGCATGCAGGGGTAGTGCCTGACCAGCTCTACTCTCTCTCTTACTCTTTTTTTACATGCCATGCTTTACTCTTTTACTTTTACACGTCCAGTGAAACGTTTGGAATTATTCGTGAAGCTTGAATCATGTTTCTACTGGACATCGCCACCTTGACATAGGAGTAGTGTATAGTCCGTGTCCTTTGAAGGCAAGACAGGTCAGGAAGAACCTCTCTGAGTGTAATGGTGCAACCTCCACAAGGGGCGCCCACCCCTGGGAGCGTCTCACCGGCGCTGCCCGCCCACCCGCCTGTGTTTCCCAGAACTGACAGAAGAATGTGTCCATCCTTCTCCTCTTCCCCGTCACCAGGCCTCATGCAGGAAGGAGTTGAATTGAGGCATGCGTGGGGTGGGGGCAAACAAAGGTGGGCGGGGAACAAAGGTGACAAATTCTTCAGCTTCTAAGCCCCAAAGCCCTGGGCCCAGGTGTGCAGGAGGGAGCCAGGAGAAGTAAAACAGGTTTTGTTTTGTTTGGGTTTTTTTTTGATGCTAAGTGCAATTTGGAAAAAATGAGGTCTGAAGATTTCACCAGTTTCTGAGTCCACTCTCCAGAACCAAGATGTTCATCACTTGTTTTGGTGGGGGGGGGAGGGGAAGGTGGTTTACTCAGTGCCCCTGGCTTGGGAATGAGAAGTATCCAGGATAGAGAATTCCGGGGCTGTGTAGTAAACAGTGTGTGCAAAGTGGGAACACAAATTTGGTGTGAGAACAGACAGAAGGGAAAGTCCCATGCACTGAAAATCCATGTTCCCCACCCAAGCACGCCACGCTTACCGATGCATGCAAACCCAGGCCCATCCTCATCATGGGAAAACGAGTAAGGAATCAATAAAACCAGCTCAGACTTGTGTGGGATCCAGGAGTAGTTTGAGGGGACCTGGGGGTCAGCCTGCCCAGACTTGAACTCTGCTTCTGCCTCATGACTCTGGGCCGTGCTTGCTACCCCCATAAAACAGGCCCTGGTCAGCCCCTCTTTGCAGACACTGCCCGAGTGGCAATCACACTAAGGCAGCGAGTCTTGACCTATTTTCATACTTAAAAAAAAATATTTTGTGGGCCGGAGCGGTAGTACAGTGGGTAGGGCATTTGCCTTGCACATGGCCAACCTCGGTTCAATCCCCGACATCCCCTATGGTACCCCAAGCACCACCAGGAGTCAGAACCAGGAGTAACCACTGAGCATCGCTAGGTGTGACCCAAAAAGAAAAGAAATCATTTTGTGGGGCAGGAAAGAAAGGATGGGGGGGTGACATTTGCCTGGCACACGGGTTGACCCAGGTTTTTCCCTGGCATCCAATATGGTCTACCGGAGCACAAGCAGGAGTGATTCCTGAGCAGAATTACCCTTGAGCATCGCCCACAAGACAAAACCAGAAAGGTGACTCGGTCTCATTCCATCCACAAGCACACCCACTTGCTGGCCACACAGGCTGGTGGGACTAGGGGTGATGGGACCCCTTGAGGAGAGCTTACATTCTTGCAGCCCTCCCAGCATGGGGGTCAAATCTGGGGGCGACGAACATGCCAGAGTAGAAACCCCACACAGTTAATCAGGCCCGAGTGAAAGCGGATGCGGAGTCTGGAGGGGGGCAGTTCTCAGTCTCTGTCCCTGGTCTCCTGGGGCAGATCACGTGAATACCATACCCGTGTCTCTGAAGTGGCTCACAGCTGATTTGCAGACGTGTTGGGACAGGCACACAAGTGCCTGCCTTGGGGCCTCTGGATTGCTCCTGAGCAGCTCCCAGAGATCGTAGGGAGCTTCCCTCCAGCTGGCACTGGAGAGAGCAAGGAAGGCCCCGCCTGCTCTTTTATGAGGGGTCCCTGCCCCCCCAGCTCTGTTACCCTCTTGGGGTCTCTTTCTCCATATCTTTTTTCCTATTTCCCTCCCTCATCCCTGTCCTCCTTCCTTCCTTCCCCTAAGGACCCGCATATGTTCTGTCCTTCTGACCAAGTGTCTTTGACTGTGGCCTGAGTCATAATACAGGGGAGAGGGCATGGCACTGACCTTGCATGTGGCCAACCTGGGTTCAATCCCTAGCACTACCCTGAGCCCCGCCAGGCATAAGCTCTGAGCACAGAGCCAGGAGCCCTGAGAACTGCCAGATATGGCCCCCAAACCAAGAAATAAAAATTAAAATGATAAAGGGCACCCAAAGGGCTAAGACAGCATGGCTCAGAGCAGATGAGGCCCTGCTTCCATCCTTAATACCCAGAGAAACCCAAGTTTTTCTTCTTTTTATTTTTTTTGGCCACACCTAGCAATGCTCGGTTGTTACTCCTGGCTCTGTGCTCAGGAATCACTCCTGGTGGGCTCAGATGACCATATGGGATATTGGAGATTGAACCCGGATTGGCAGCGTGCATGAACAAGCACCTCACCCACTGTTCAGCACCAGCCCTGTTTGGTTTCTGAAGGTGGCAACAACCCACTTCCCAGTGTCAGGTGAGGGGATCAGCAGAATGGGGCCAGTCTCCCTGCAACGTTATTATTGTTGTTGTTGTTGTTAGCAAAGTCAAGTGCTCTACTGCAGAGCCCAAGGCCCAGCCCCTGGAATATTCCACAGCCCCATAAAGGAATGGGGTGTTGTTAGCATCCCTAACATGGGGGAACCCAACAACTTGGAGCCCAGAATCCAGGCACAGAAGCCTCTGTTGGGGCTGACTGTCTGCACAAACGGAGGGCTGGCCCTGAGAGAGAGCATGTTGGCAGCAGGGGAACTCAGGGCCCTCAGTACAGGGTTTCTGTCTGGAATGAGGAAAGTGTTCTGGAATGACAGTATTGATTTCACCAGCACATGGCCATCCAAGACGCTGCCTACGGCACACATGACCAGAAAAAAGGGTGCACGCTGTGGAATGTGAACACGACCTTCCAGCCATCTCGAGCAGAGCACCAGGATACTCTGTGGCACCCCCAGAGTCCGGAGGTTCTGCCTGGGCTTGTCCTGTGCTATGTGGAGACCACGGCATCTTCTGCCTTTGTCTCAGTGTTCCTGGCTGGAAATGGGTAACGTGGGATGCACCGTGGGGGCCTTGAGCATCTTGGGGGCCCATCTCCCCACTCCCATCCACCCCAGCAGAACCCCATCGGTTGCCCTCGCCTCTTCCTGCCACTCGGCCCTCCACCGACCACCTGCTCTCTGGGACAGGGCCCAGTATCTGTCATGGGGACACCTGGTCACCCTATTCTGTGTTTGCCCCTTCACATCCTCATCTCTCTCCCTCTCTTGAGACCAAGCCCACCGGGCCCCTTTGTGTCCTGTGAAGTCTGTCATTGTAGACTGGAGACGCAGCCTGCATGTGGCCTTTGATCCAGAAACTCCAGCCTAGGAATTTGGCTTCCAGATGACAGTCACGTGTCTGCGCAGTTCCACACCAACACTCAGCCCAGGTGTTCCTCCGGGAATGCTGCCTGGCCCTCCCCACTGTGTAGCCTCAGGAAACCTCCCTCCCCTCTCTGAACCTGCCTGAGCCATGTCCGGCAGGCTCTGAGGTGGCAGGGCTGACGAGGTTGCCGAGTTGTGCGTGTGGAAGCATCTAAGTGACATTCGGGAAATGTGAACTTCGGATTCTTGTGTGGAGACAGCAAGCTGGCCCTGAAGGGACCCAAGCTATGTATTCGCAGGCCTCAGGGCCTATGGCTACTGTAGAAGCGGAGAAGCTGTGCCAGAGGCTGGACAGAGCTGTGTTCCCACAGAACCTTCTGGAAGGAAACAGCACAGCATTTCCTGAGAAACACCTGGGCTGAGTGCTGAGTGGAAAAAGGGCCAGAGAGATAGCACAGGGCCTAAGGCATTTACTTTGCACGTGGTTGATCCTGGTTTGGTCCCTGGCAGTACCCACAGGTCCCCTGAGCCCCGCCTTGCACACAGAGCCAGGAAGAATCCCTGAGTACTGCTGGATGTTACCCAGCCCCCCTTAAAGTAGTCTCAAGCCGGGGCCAGAGCCATAGCACAGCGGGGAGGGCATTTGCCTTGCACACATTTGACCTAAAAGTCTCAAGCCTGATAAAATGGAGAGTTCTGTGTTCAGCGATCCCGTGTCTGTAACATCAGAGAGGCTGATGCCCCCCAGACCAAGCAGCTCAGCCCACTATGTATCACCATGTGGCACCGCCACATCTCAAATATTTATTCTCTTTGTAGAGAGCTTCCAGAGTGAGGCGGTATCTGCAACAGTGTCTGCAGAGGCATGGCTGTGAGCCAATAAAACTTTATTTATATGGACACATCATTGGCAGGATCTGGCTCACAGTCATGAAAACCAGCCTTGCACTGCACAGAGGCTTGTGTTTGCCATATGCCAGGGGAAAGGGAGACAGATGGTAGGTTTTTTTTTTGATGGTGGGGGATGGGGCCACACTCAATGGTGCTCTGGGCTGACTCCTGGCTCTTCGATTAGGGACCACTATTGGTAGGGCTCAGGGAACCCTATGGGATGCCAGAGATCGAACCTGTGTTGACTGCATGAAAGGCAAGTGCCTTACCCGGTGTCTTATTGCTCCGGCCCCTCCAGGGCTTTGATTTTTCAGCCTGACTGCAGAGCCCGCACCGGATTTGAGTGTCTCTGTCTGTGCCCACAAAGCTGGTGGGCCGTTGATTGGGGTTGGTTGGCACTGGGGATTGGCAACCTCTGGCACACACTGGCATCCCCATCTCCTCCTCCCCTGACCCCTGACCTCTTCACGGGCACACTCTTCCCCCACCTCACAGCTGGGTGCCTGAGTGCCAAAACCTGAGTGAACCTGACAGGGCGGAAACATTCTCAGCGTCTCTCTGCAACTCCCTTTTAATCTCCCTGCTTTCACACCAGGAAATAAGCAGGAGAAAAACAAAGGGAGCACCCCAGGGGCCGGGGGTTGTGGTGTGGGCTGACTGTCCATGTCCAGGTGAGACTTCAGAGGTGCCTACACAACCTCTGTACTGGGGCTGTGACTCGGGGCCACTACAGGAAGATGAATGCCTAGCCCAGGGACGAGCCCTCCCCTTCACCCCTTCCTGCCCCTCTTTTCCTGCTGGTGTATTGCCTTTATGCAGGTTTAGGTTTGAATTTGTGGACCCCAGAATCTCCCAATAGGACCTTATTTTTCTTGGAAATAAGGTCTTTGCAGAGGTAAGGAATTAAGATAAGCAAAGAGGGGTCCCAAGGAGTGGGATTGAAGGTCAGGGGCAGGTTCAAGCCACCTCCTTCTTAAGCCCCCCTTCAGCATCACCCAGAGTGACCACCAAATACCATAGACCCTGAGTACTATGCGATGCTCCACAAAGCAAAGAGAAAAGAAAAGGAAAAAAAGCACATACTGGGGATGGGAGTGCGGGATGGGCGCAGTGGTTGGGCGCACGCATGATGCCTGGGTTCTGTCCAGGTTTTTCAGAAAAGCCTTCGTTTTACCCTTGACTATTTATTTAATTTATTATTATTATTAATAATATTATCACTATTATTTGCATTTTGGGCTACACCCAGAGGTACTCAGGGGTTACTCCTGGTTCTCCACTCAGGAATTAACTCCTGTCGGTGCTTGGGGGACCCTGTGGATTGCCAATTGAACAGGGATCGGTGGCATGCAAAGCAAGCACCTTACCTGCTGTACTATCACTCAAAGCCTCTCTGGGGTGAGGAAAAGTTAGAACAGACTGACCTGAGGCTAGTCATTTGGGGGATGTGACTCCATTTCTCTGGGGGACACTGTTTGATACCCCTATACATTTTCTGGCTGTGACTAGACCAATATAGACGTTCGGAACATTCTCACCGATAAGGACCCCCAGATTTCCAATCCCTTCTCTACCACCTCTCACTGCCTCTTCCTCCCCATACTAAAAACATACCTTCCTCAGTCTATCCCTTCAGTGTGGTTTATTCTAGGTTTCTTAACAGCAGATATATATATATATATATATATATATATATATATAT
>JAOXYA010134749.1:0-10217 GCA_028565675.1 Sorex palustris | reverse complement strand
TATTTCAATTATGTTTCATATTTAATATCTCTACATTATATATTAGCATGTTAGATAGATCAAAGAGGAAATACATATGATTCAACTTGTATTCACCTTGGAAGATATAAGGAATACTACAAAAATATTTTATGTATTATATTTAAGTGTATATTATATACATCTCCTATATATTTTGTCAGAATAACCTAAATAGACTATAATTTCAGTAAGAACAGATGACAGATATTTTGTCAGTCATATTACCTACATTGCCAATAATATTCTTTATATGTAAGAATCATTTAATATGTTGTTATTGAATTAATACTGAGATTTTTGAGTTTATATCATCTAATTTTTTAAATTAAACCCACATAATTACAGAAAATAGATAAAAATGTGAAAGTATGAGGTATGGGGACAAGAAGTGAGTGCAAAGAGTTAAGAAATTATAGAAAAATAGATCAAACATGGTGTTATGTAGCTGTCAAAAATGAGATGCTTTTTTCTACTATAATTAAGATAATAGGGTCACCTCAGTGTTCATTTTACTCATACCACCACCATCAAAAGGTCCATATTCTTACAATTCTCTCTCACTCTCATTTCATCTCCGGTTGAACATTTCTTCCTCCCACCCTACCCCCCACTACCTGTTAATTAATAGTTATGTACTTAATGAATAGTGTCATTTCTGTTAGGGTCAGCTATATACTTGAGACTCTCACTTATGTCCTCCTGTCACTTCCGGTAAATGTATTTACCACTCGCCCCCCCAAAGATTCTGGAATTCTGTGGTCTATATTCAATTGCCCGAGGTTCAATGTTGATTTGTTTATTTATATACCACAGATGAATGAGATCATGCCATGTTTGTCCTTCTGCCTTCAGTTTGTCTCACTCAGCATGCTATTCCCCAGTTTTATCCGAACCATATATTGCATGAGTTTAAAATTTTGCATGTGGGAACTAATATTTATTCTTCATTTAATGGGTGTTAAACCCCAACCTAACCAAAATAAAACAGTAATACTAAACAAAAAACACGATAGCAGTTGCTTTCTATGCTTTTTCCCATATTTCCTAAGCCTTTCGGTATGTTCTGGCCAGAAATCAATGACCATGCCTAAAGCCTCACTCAGACTCTTAGTAATTGGTACATGTCATATTTATATAGGACGTACCAACCATTTATATTAGGAAGTGGGAGATATATAAACATATACACAATATGCACATAGTATATATGTACATATACATATATACACATATATATGTACTAGGAACATGGGAGATATATATATATGTATTTATCCCACTAATAATGTACATATCGTAGTTCCCTAATACATACATACAGATAGATTGATTGATTGATTGATTGATGGATGTAGATATATCTCCCACTTTCCTAATCAATGGAGCATAACTATCCCAAAGCATGTGGTTTGGGATCAGAGAGAGTGCTAGAACACATAGTGCTAGAACACATAGCTAGCACAGACAAGACCCTGATTTGTTTTTCTGGCTCTGTATGCCACCAAACATCATGTAGAATATTCCTCAAGACAGTCTTACTACATTGCACCTCCAACCAGGGCACAGAACTGCCAGGTTGCATCTAGGTCCAGGTACTTCTCATCTAATTTACTGACATTGGTTTTAACGTGTAATGAGGCACATTTGTTGCAGTTTTAGTTGACATGTGTCTCACTTTCAAAGTATCTCTGTACATTTGATTTCTCACAATTTCCTTGTAAATTTATCTTTTATGATAAAATTTGACACGAATGATCCCTGTGGAGTTAAGAAGCCTTTCTTTTATTTTCTCCGGGGAATAGAGAAAAGGTAAGGAAAGGATGATATGCTGACACACTGAATCCTTAAGTCAGACATCTCATTGAAAGATCTGAAAGTTTTTGATTAAGAGTCTGATGGACAGCACTAGTCTGTGATATGTTTGCTACCCTTGAGTACAACTAGTTGTCATGTCCCCTGAGAATCTGCAGAACAATTCTGGCAAGTAACTGTGCTTCGCTCTAAGATTGTACTCCCAGTGCCCTCATAACTTTTATTATCCCCTAAGTATTCCATGAAAATCAGAAAACAAAATTCCAGGAAAGTACGAGTTAAAAAGGAATTGAATGAAAAGATTCAGGCAGGCCATTCTTCAACAACTGAAAATAAGCAGATTGTGCCATAGTTGGTCTAGTTATTTTAGCTTCTTTGACAGTCTGTTTGGAGCTCCGTAGTCTAGCTGTGATTAATTGTTTGGCTATCACTTCTAATAAGGCAAGGAGGGAGAAGGGGGGATCATCTATGATGCTGCATATTAGGCATATCATAAAGACACAGAACAAAACTTGGGCTTATAGACTCAAAATGAAGTATATTGCTTAATAATTGAACAGTGACTAATCAGTGCAAACAACCAGCGTGGAAAATTCAGTGTCTTCAGCACCTACCACCCTCTGTCTCCTCAAATGTCTGTCTTTTCACACCTCTGAATATATCCTATGTTTGGTAGCTTCCAAAGCTGTCTGTTTGTTTATATATGGTAAACACTATAGCAAATGTTAATGGAGAAATAACAGTTGTCTCTATCTAATTTAAGTAAAGCAATTATCTTTCTAGATTTCAGAAAAGAGTAGATTAAAGAATATAAGTCTCTGGAGGTACAGGTCAGTGCAGAGAAGGAAAACAGAAGGACTATATTAAAGGATTTCATTAACAATGAACAATCACCGCAAGCTCATTTAATGCTAAACCCACTAATAGGATGTCTTTATGCCATTTTGTTCTAAAATTATTTTTTTCAATTTTTTTTTCTAAAATTCTTACAATAATATTTTGGAAATAACTCTAACATACCCTACATTGTAAATGAAGAAATTAAGGGAGAGAGATTAGTTATCAGTGACTAAATGGTAAGGTTGAAGTCTTTTGTTGTTGACTTGTTTGTTTGTTTTTAACTCAGACAAAATTATAAATCAATTCTAGAGCCAGCAGTCTCAAAAGTATCTCGTACTCAGGCAATAGGATGAATGAAGGTCAGAGGTAGCAGTTCATTTACACAGATAGCACTGTAGCACTGTCCTCCCATTGTTCATTGATTTTGCTCGAGCGGGCACCAGTAACATCTCCATTGTGAGACTTGTTACTTTTTTGGCATGTCGAATATGTCATGGGTAGCTTGCCAGGCTTTGCCATGCAGGTGTGATTCTCTCAGTAGCTTGCCAGGCTCCCTGACAGGGGCAGAGGAATTGAACCCAGGTTCCCGGGTCGACTGTGTACAAGGCAAATGCCCTACCCGCTGTGCTATTGCTCCAGCCCATATATGTATGCCAATGCACTGTAGATCTGTCCTCCCATTGTTCTTCTATTTGCTCAAGCAGACACCAGTAACATCTCCATTCTGAGCCTTCTTACTGTTTTTGGCATATTGAATACGCCACGGGGAGCTTGCCAGGCTCTGCCGTGTAGGCAGGACACTCCTCTTGGTAGCTTGACGGGCTTTGCAGGAGGAACGGAAGAATTGAGCCCGGGTCAGCCGTGTGCAAGGCAAACACCCTACCTGCTGTGCTATCACTCCAGCCCTATACAAATGCCAATACAGATATAATTTTTTGAGTCTTTGCCATGTGTAAGGCAGTATTCTTGATTTTTTATAACAGTAAAAACCTCTGACCTTACAGAGGTTGATAATTGCATTGTAAGTTTTTCTTTTTAGTGAACATAAGCAGAAAAAAAACCCAACTTCATTGGTAATCATAAGATTTCAATCTGTGACTTTCAGAGGCTTCCCAAGGCTCAAACTAATATTTCAAAAATATTAAAAACTGAAGGGAACATATGATATCCCTTCAGATCCAAGATTTCATTTTTAATGAAGTTTGTATCAAAGTGAGATATGATTCAGATATCAAATTACATTTTATTCCAACATAGCTTAATAAATCACAGTCACATTTAATAAATATTTATCATGTTTTAATTGCCATTTAGTATGTTTCAGTGGTCTCATTTCTCTAAATGGTTCCCTTCAATATTTATTAGATATGCTTTCTATTTCTAAGGTAATCTATATATTTATTTTTATAATTTCAATCTACTTTACCAACTCATGCAAGATTTAATTAAAGCTATGTTCTGGTCTCTAGTTTTGAAATATAAATTCTTACATTTTCACAGTTAAACTTAGCTAAATTGATCGATTTAAATAACACCATTAACTAAATAACAGCATTTTTGGTATTTTTCTTCCTTTTATTTGTGGTTCATACCCACAGTGTTCAAGGCTTGCTCCTGGCTCTTGATCAGCTCAAGGATCACTCCTGGAAGTTCTGAAGGGGCCATACAGGTTGCTGGGGATGAAACCCAGGTCCTTCTATTGTATGGCAGGTGCCTTACCTGCAGTACTGTCCCTCAAACCCCCATTTTGATATTTTTATATGAATATCCCACAGTAGAATACAGAATTTTATTATGACATTCATTATTGTTGGGTTTCAGGGTTTTAATCATATAGCCAATCCCCAGCTCCAACCAAATTTCCTGTTTTAAAGAGCTTATGGAGTTTAAGTCAATAATCATGCGTAAATAAGGGGGCAGAGAGATAGAACAGCTAAGTCACATGTCTGGCATGCAACTTACTCTGGTTTGATTTCTGGAACCTCATTGCACTTGAACATCAACTTCCGGGATCCTGAAGGTTCCTGAATGCCACCAGTATGACCTGGGTAATATCTAGAATCACATCCTCAGACTCTTGCATTGAATCATTTGCCTATTCGCCTAGTTGGCCAAGGAACACCAGGTTGAATCCAGGGGCTACTGAACACTGCTTAGAACCCCTGCCCCCGAGAAAAAATATGAATAAAAATAAGTCAAGGAATGTAGTGAAAGAAAAGCATGTTTAAAAGAAGTTGTTCAGGTATGACCTTTTGAATATTATGTGAGTTGAGGTCTACAGATTGAAACAAAAGCAACCCATTCAAGATAACTGGAAAGTAAGTAAATCATAGAAAGATCAGGTTGCATGGTGGCAGGGGTTAAAACTAAAAGTTATATTTAGGTAGTGTTACTTTTAAAATGTCACTTAGACGGTTTTGTCAATTAGGTATTTTTAGGCTTCTGATAGAAGAAAAAATATTGTGCTTAGTATCATATTCATTTGGAAGCATATTCACTTGGTCTCCATTACATAGCATTTGAAAAGAAGAGACTAAAGTAGATTACTGGGGATTATAAACAGAAAAGCGATAGGTTCTAGATCATGAGTTAAGTAGTATATATGATAAATGATTAAATTTAATCAAAAAGAAAGCTGTAACAATAGACCAACAAA
The DNA here is from genome assembly GCA_028565675.1 of Sorex palustris. Classification (NCBI taxonomy): domain Eukaryota; kingdom Metazoa; phylum Chordata; class Mammalia; order Eulipotyphla; family Soricidae; genus Sorex; species Sorex palustris. The sequence goes on along the minus strand of JAOXYA010134749.1, from coordinate 4,888 downwards.
ATATAAACTTTGTAACTTGACACACAACTTAGTGATACAATTTTTCCTGCCAAGTAAGGCAATGAAATTAAACTATTCTTTTCAATCTCTGATCAATCAATTGATGTATAACTATATTTCCTTGGAAGTTCTACCTACATAAATTTTTTTCACGTATTATTTTTCATTTAAATCAAAGTATTGTTGGGGCTGGAGTAATAGTACAATGGGTAGGGTGTTTGCCTTGCACGCAGCTGACCCGGATTTGATTCCCAACATCCCATATGGTCCCCTGAGCACCATCAGGAGTAATTCCTGAGTGAAAAGCCAGGAGTATTCCCTGTGCATCACTGGGTGTGACCCAAAAAGCAATAAATAAATAAATAAATAAAAATAAAAAAATAAACCAAACTATTGTTAAGAACTGAAGCCACCAGGCACAAATAAAAATAGCTTATAATCATTATAATTAAAATGCAAATAAAAATAGCAAAGTGACATCACATCATACTCCGAGAATGGCCTGTATCAAAAAGGTTAGATAGAACAAATGCTTGCAAGGACAGTTAGAAAAAGAAACTCATGCACTGTTGATGATAATGTCTATAAGGAACAATCCTGTCTCTAAGGAAAACAACATACAGACTTCTAAAAAACTTAAAAGTGCATTCTATCATATGATGCAGCACATTTAGTCCTAGATATCTTAAAAAAAAACCCACAATACACAGCAAATTCACTCCTAGGTAGCTATAAAAACACCCCACAATACACAGATGTAAAAAGATACGTGCACACATGTATTAATTGCAGCACTACTTACTATTGTCAAAATATAGAATGCAACCCATTTCCAGTGACAAGTGGATAAAGAAAATGAAATGTGTCGAGGCACAGAATAGATACTGATGGAAGAACTCTGGGGGCTGGGGTGGTGCTGTAACATCGCCTAAACTCTGTTATTGGTGGTGTTAATAAATCCAGGTAACCAGATATTTTTTAATTTGATGTTGCATACATAGATAGAACAGGAGGGATGTCATAGTAATAAAAACATGTTAAAAAGAAGAAAAGAAATGTAGCTAGTCTCATTCAGATAAATGTAGTGAGGGGACAATGTCAGATTTAAAAGTCTAGTATAGTGATCACAGAACTAAAGTTGGACTTCATTGAAGGGATATTGGTTCTTTAGTGATCATATATGTTATATCATATATGCAGGTAATTTAGAAGTATTTTTAAAATATGTCATATTTCCACCTAAAATAGCTAGTCTTGTAAACCAACACGACCTAATCTTTTATTCTTGCTTATTGGTTTTCTTTAGATTCCATGCTTTGCAACACTCTTAATACCTATGCTTCAGGCATAATTTTGCTATACCATACCTACCAAAGGTGTACAAGTGTTTCACTCTCCCATGATTGTGACCTTAATTATCTAAAAAAAGTAAAAAATATTGTAATAACTAGAATGTCACTTCTTATTACTTCTAGTTGACAACTGGGTTTAAAATCAAACCAAAGAAAGCCCTTTACACCGTATTTCAAAAACAGTTAGACTGATTGGCTAAGAGCAGAAATAGAGCAAGTAGAGCAATTGCATTGCATGTGGCCAACTGGGTTTAATCCCTGGCATCTCACAGGATCCCCTGAGACCCACGAAGAGTACCACCTGAGTTAGAGCTACGAGTAAGCCCTGAACACTACCCAGGTATGACCCCCAAAGAAAAAAAACAATAAAAAAGGTAAAGGTTGATGGGCATGGAACATAATTGTTCAGTTTTATTTTATTTTATTTATTTGTTTGTTTATTTTTCACCTCCCAAGTGGATTTCAGGAAAAGCAGAGCAACTCCCAATGATATTCATGCAAGCAGGACAGTAGTTCAGTGCCGGAGTGCCAAGGACACAATGCTCTGCAAGTCCTACATGCCAGGCACAACAAAGACAGCCTGGTAGTTCTTGGAGGTGTCCAGTGTGACACTTTCTCATGCTCAAAAGCCATATGGTGCCAGAGATCAAATTGGGTGAAGTACATATATGGCATTTGCCCTAATTCTAGTACTAAAGCTTCATTCCATGCTCTCAAGAAGGCAAGAGTCTTTTATTTTTTTGGCTTTTCGGGTCACACCCAGGAATGCACAGGAGTTACTCATGGCTCATGCACTTAGGAATTACTCGTGGCGGTGCTCAGGGGACCATATGGGATGCTGGGAATCAAACCTGGGACGGCCACATGCGAGGCAAACGCCCTACCTGCTCTGCTATTGCTCCAGCCCTGAGAAGGTGAAAGTCTTTTTAAAAATTTTTTAAAATTTTATTTATTATTATTATTTATTATTATTATTATTATTTAGTAAAACACCATGAGGCACAGTTGTAGACTTACAAACTTTCATACTTGAGTTTCAGTTATACAATGATCAAGCACCCATCTCTTCACCAGTGCCCATGAAAGTCTTAGCTACTGATAGAGTGCTTTGGTTAAGGTTCTTGGTCATTTCATTGACGTGGAGGTTGTTATGTTCTTTAAAAACACGAGAAAGCTAGTGTAAGCATGTGGCCCAACCTTTAATAAACAAATTCTTAAAAAAAAAATGAGTGTGTTCAGAAGGCGTGGGTGGTTCAAGGGAGGGATACTTGAGGAGTCATTGGTGGACGAACACGAACATTGAATACCTGAAAGTCTACTATCAACTGCTTTGAAAACAGTGTGGATAATAAAAAAATAAATTAAAGAATAGAAATAAATTGGGATCCAGGGGCAGAGCAATAGAGTATAGCTGATAGGGCATTTGCTTTGCACATAGCTGACCCAGGTTTGCACATGGCTGACCTAGCACTCTATGTGGTCCCTGGAGTCCTCCAGTAGTGACCCCTGAGCAAAGAGCTGGAAGTAAGCGCCCAGCACCCCTGGGTGTGGCCCCCCAAAACAATAATAAATAAATCCAATTTCCAATGAATTTTCTTTCTTATAAAATAGTGTTTTCCATAGTGCTTTTGAAAGGGTGAAATACAGATTCTTGGATATCTTATCCTCTGGTCCTACAATGAAAATCAAATAATCCCCAAAGATTAATTCAAACTTTTCATTGGCTATACTAAGAAATAACTTGAAAAAAATCAAGTTGTCAGAATTGATTTTAATATAAAAGAAAATGTCTTGACATCAAGAATTGTTACCATGCAGAAACGCATTATCTTTCTAAAAATGTTAAAGATTTGAAAAAAAAACTGCAAACCATTTTTTTTTTCTACATGGTTCTGAAAAGTACAAGTATTTCTAGCTTCGAAGTGTTTTAGGTGTAATTTGGATTGAAAAGCAGCGGCCATTCTAAATTAGATCTTCCAAGGTCTCCTCTAGTACATGATTTTATTATTTTGTTTCCTTGGGCAGTTTAACCTCATTTACCTTTGATGTGGCAAAGGCTTTTTTCCCCCTTTCATCGTATTTTCCAGATGGCTGTGCAAGTATTAGAAAGAAGCATGGTACAGAGAATATGAATAACTAGGGAGAAAAAAACAGTGAAGGAAATATAAAAGAAAATAAACCAAGTTAAAGAAATTGGGGAATTTTAGGTGTGTGTGTGTTATGAAAATCAAAGCTCTGTCTCTTTATCTTAGTAGATAAGGAGGATAGCAATCTTTGTGGAAAATTACTCTAGCCTCGAAAACTAATATGAGTTATGATTAATACTCGTCACACTTTGGTTGTAATGTAAAAGAAAAATAAAGTTACAATTTCTAAGGTACTTAGAACCCAAACTATGTAAATGTTACACATTAATCTTTAGGAAGTATATTATGAATATACTAGAATAACTCAGAATATACTCAGAATAGTAAAATAACTCAATGTGCATCATTGATGAAATAGTAGTATTCCCTTATTTGTTTATGAACCCTGACTGGATAGCTGTAGAACTGTCCTCCCATTGTTCATGTATTTGCTCAAGTGGGCACCAGTAACGTCTCCATTGTCAGACTTGTTGTTACTGTTTTTAGCATATCGAATATGCCACGGGTAGCTTGCCAGGCTCTGCCGTGCGGGTGGGATGCTCTCAGTAGCTTGCTAGGCTCTCCGAGAGGGACGGAGGAACCGAACCCAGTACAGCCGTGTGCAAGGCAAAAACGCCCTGCCCGCTGGATAGCTAGTCAAAGAAAATTCCATATTGTGGAGAAAATGTTTCACTGATTGATACACAAATATGGGCCACAATTTCAAATATTTCGATTCCTCCTTAAATGCATCAACTAAAATTGCAAAAGAGAGATTCACTAACTGGAATTTCTATTGTGACTCGTCCACTTTGCTTATAGGTACGTGACAGGGATGGGAAGTGGAGGTGATTCCTTATACTTATGTGATGGGCATGGGGAATGGGGGTAACTTGAGCCACATCTGGCAGTGCTCAGGGACTTCTTGTACTGTGCTCATGGTGTCTCTCTTGGCTGTGCACAGGGAACCACATGAGGTGCCAGTCATTATACCAGGATTTGTTGCATGCAAATATTATTTAGAGTTTTAGAAATCTAAAATAATATCCTTTCTAACCTTCTGGTTTTCAATCTTTTTTTCTTTACTTTTCCTTTAAAAATGCAGCTGAGATAACATGGTTAAAAGTGTTTATGTTTATTTTTTAATTGGGGGAACTGTTAAGCCCAGGACAGAGATAGGAACAGGACACTGCAAAAACAGTAGGAGTTTTATTCCAGTTTACTGAGGTCAACTATCTCATCCACAGAGTGGTCTCTTGATAGCGACACCAACTTCAGGCAGCAACAGCATAGGGTTTGATTACATAAGCAGTGCATACCTTATTGTTTGAAAAAAGAATCTTACTTAGTTATCAAACAAAGGTGTTTTGGCAAGTGTCTAGGGTAACAGTTAAACAATAATTTCTAGTA
>JAOXYA010134731.1:0-10217 GCA_028565675.1 Sorex palustris | reverse complement strand
ATTTGCATGACTGAGACCTAAACCTGAAAACTTTGTAACTTTTCCCACAGTGATTCAATAAATAAAAAATAAATAAAAAAAAAAAAAGAAAGAAAGAAAGAAATGGGCTGGAGTGATAGCACAGTGGTAGGGCGTTTGCCCTGTGCGCAGCCAGCCCGGCCGAGCTGGGTTCAATTCCTCCACCCCTCTCGGAGAGCCTGGCAAGCTACCGAGAGTATTCAATATGCCAAACACAGTAACAAAAAGTCTCACAATGGAGATGTTACTGGGCCCACTTGAGCAAATTTCTACTCAATTCCAAAAAAATAGCAATTATTATGTGCTCAAAAATATGTTCAAAAATTCTGTTTATGGCACAGCAGATTAACTAGTAGTATAAACTGCCACTGTGCAACACTACAAAACTGTTTAAAATCTGTAAGGTAACATTTTTCAAATTGGATAACAGATATTGGATAACAGACAAAAATCAAATTCCTAAAACAAGAAAAAAAAATAGGCTAGAAAAGTCATCCAGGTGGTAGGGTTCAACCTTCCTGCAGCAGCTACATTCAATCCCAGACCTCAAAGGGCCCACAGCAGTGCCGGAAGTAAGAGGGAGAGAGGTAGGGGCACAGGGAGCACGCAAAAGTCTCACCTAATGAAGGAGGTCAGACTGTAGAGGGAGATGTTGGCATATCTGGAATCTGCAGAGCAAGACTGGAGAGATGTAGAGCTGGAGACAGAAGACTGTATTGGTTTCTCTGAGAGCTCTTGATCAGGTCTGACCTCCAATTATGCTGTATGAAACAGTGAAAGGTTTAAGAGAGTGGAGCTATAATAGTGTAAAGAACAACAACAACAACAAAAAAAGATACGAAAGGCCAATCAGTGCTAAAAGACACTGAAGGTTTTGACCACTGAGAATGCAGAGACTCAATATCAAGGGTATCTAGATTCTATGAAGCCTAAATATCAGGAAGACTAGTCTGAGAGTAAGTTCTACCTTAAACCTTTCATCGGGAACCAAAACCATGCCTCAATACAATCGAGAGAATAGTCTGCTAGTATAGTCTGATCCAATTAAAGAACACTGGGCTTTTCTTTAATGGGTCCTAGTAAGGGAGCAAAGCAAACATTCAGTCACTGAACTGACTGCTGGTGCAAAAATCAACTCTGTTTAGAGGAAAATAACAGAATCCTTTGCTCTAGAGTGTGTATAGTATGTGTCCATAACATCAAGGGTGTCACCAAAATTACTACATAAATAAAGACACAGGAAAATCTGCTAATCCAAGAAGAAAAATAAATCAAGAGAACTAACATCAGCCTGGCCCAAGAACTTAAAGAAAAACAGTGTGCCAATGAGCATGCACCCTTTGAAAGGAGGAGGATTGAGTTTAATCCCTGGCATCACATGTCAAAACACACTTAAACCTCACACTGCTGGGAGCAACCCCAAGCCCTTTCTGGTGTAGCCCAAAACCAAAAGCGTAAAATAAAGAAAAGGGATAAAACTCAATCACGAGACCCAAACTGTAACAAACAAACTTCAACAGATTCTGTCATCATGGCAGACTGGGCATCTGGGGAGAGGGAGGAAAGCTGGGAACACTGGAGCGAAGCTCACACTGGTGGCAGGATCAGTGTTGGAACGTTGCATGTCCAAAACCCAACCAGGAATAGCTCTGTAAATCTTGGTGCTTTAATAAAATAAAGTTTAAAAAATAATTATAAAACATATAATTGTACAATAACTTTATATCCAAATAACATTATTGTCTAAATTATAGTCTTAAATTATTTTTAAGTATAAAAATAAATTTTAAAATATACCCTTAGAAGCTAGATGGGTAACATGCTTGCCTTGTACATGGTCAAACTGGGTTTGACTCCCAGCATCCCATATAGTAACCCCATTTCTGCCAGGAGTTATCTCTGAGAAAGAACCAGGAGTAAGCCCTGAGCATCACTACGTATGAAACAAACACCAAAGCCCACATCCTTCAGGGCCCCAAAATCCTATATACCTAAAGCCTTAGGAACTGGAAAGAAGTATAAAGATGAAGGTACTTGCCTTGCACGTGGCTGACCAGCACAGGATCAGCATATGGTTTACCCCATAATCCCCAGGGAACTGACAGACACAGACCCAGAGTAGCCCCAAGCATTGGCTGGGTATGGCTCCAAAATCAAACAAAGAAAATATGTATAAACAAATATACATATATATATTTATATACACACAAATGTGTGTTTGTTTTTGTTTGGGGGCCACATCAGCGGTGCTCAAGACTTACTCCTACTGGTGCTCAGGGGACTATATAGAATGCTGAGGCTCAAAGTCGGGTCCACTGTATGCAAGTCAAGTATCCTGCTCACTATGATATTGCTCCAGACCACGTGTGTGTGTGTGTGTGTGTGTGTGTGTGTGTGTGTGTGTGTGTATTCTTAATGAAAGAGGAATTTTCCACCAAGAAACAGAAATTATAAAAAGAAGCAAATCCAGTCCCTGAGTCTCACCAAGAGTGACCACATCCCCGCCAACCATCAGCAACAAGCAGCCCGAGTACTGCCAGGTGTGGCTCCAAAACAAAGAACAACAGAAAACACAAATCCAAATTCCAGAAAAGCATAAAGCCAGAATTTGCCACCCAGCAGAAAATTATAAAAAGCATAAATATGTTTGGGGAGCCAGGGAGATGGCGCCAAGAGTTGGAGCACGTGCTTCGCATGTGGGATCCCAGATTCGATCCCAAACACTGCATTCCCTGATCAGCCAAGTACACTCTGAGTAACCCCCAAGCACCAGTGATATTGCCCAAAATTAATTAGACTGAAACCCAAGCACAAATACTTCTAAGTCTACAACTGTACCTCATAGTGTTTCACTAATAAAAATTTAAAAAAAAAAAAAAAAGAAAAGAATTGGCCTACAGAACTGAATTTGCAGAGATGGGAAAGGGGCTGTAGGAAAGGACCTCAGGACACTGGCCCAGCTGACGCACTGGTGCTGGCTATGGTGCCGAAGCACTGTGTGTCTGAAACAATCACAGCACCTAGGTAAAACTGGAAGAAAAACAACGGTCAACCGACTGTTAAAAGAAAAAATTAAGCAGAACTTAAGTAAAAGATAGGGGCACGGACAAGGCTCAAATAAGTGGAGCATATGTAAGGTACAGAAATCTATCTCAAATCTCATCCAAGCCTCCAAAGGCTCTGAGCATGGTGACACCAAGCCCACAACACCAGCTTCAGTATCACCAGAGTGGCCCTATTTGGGGGAAAAAAAGTTTAAATTTTTAAAAAACAGAAAAGGGATAAATAAAATTAATTCATCATACACACTTATTTTCCTCTGAAAATTTGAAGGGGGAAAGAGATGGAATCATTAACTGAATTTTGATTTATCAATTTGGAAAGAATATCTGTCACTGACTTGTGCAAGTGTTCACTGTGGGATTATGACAGTCACTGGCTACTCAGAGCTAAAAATAGCCTCACTGAGCTCTGAGAAGCTGACTTCCAAATTATGCATGCACTGAGTATGAGCTGCAAAACAGGTTTCAAAATCAGTAAATAAAGAATGCAAAAGAGCTCAATAATGTGTACATTGATCACAAGTAAAACCTACAGCACTAAATGAAACTTTTTTTTTCTTTTTGGGTCACACCTGGCGATGCACAGGGTTACTCCTGGCTCTGCACTCAGGAATTACTTCTGGCAGTGCTCAGGGGACCATATGGGAAGCTGGAAATCAACCCAGGTCGGCCGCGTGCAAGGTAAACGCCCTACCTGCTGTGCTACCACTCCAGCCCCTAAATGAAACTATTTTTAAGAAAATGAAATTAGGGGCTGAGAGATGGTACAAGCAGGCAGGATACTTGCCTTGTACGTGTAAAGCCTGGTTCAATCCCCAGTACCCCATCTGGGTTCCTGAGCACTACCAGGAGTGATCCCTGAGTGCAGAACCAATAATAAGCCATGCACACATCACCAGGTATAGCTCAAAAGAACAAAAAAAGTGAAATGAATCTATTATTATATTTATGAACTGATAATTAACAACTTTTATTTATTTATTGCTTTCTTTGGAGGGGGGCTGGCAATGTTCAGGGGTTATTCCTGACTCATGCACTCAGGAATTACTCCTGGCGGTGCTTGGGGGACCATATGGGATGCTGGGAATCGAACCTAGGTCTGCTGCATGCAAGGCAAACTCCCTACCCGCTGTGCTATTGCTCCAGCCCCTACACGATACTTTATAAGGAAAGTATAGCCTGTTTTTTAAGAAACTAACAAAGTGCCCTTCCCTTCATAAGAATCTTCCTGTCCATAACCCTTAATGTAACCTCAGTTGTGTCATTAAAGTGTAAGGATTTATTTTCACCGAGCATGTGTATTTCCTTTGTTTTATTTATGTCCCTTCTATGAGTGTGATCATTCAATATTTGTCTTCCTCCTTCTGATTTATTTCAGTTAACATGACACCCTCTAATCCTGTTCATGTTTTTTCAAAAGTTATTATATTATTTATGTGATAGTTGCTAATGTATTTTGATATCATACTATTATGCTCCAAGGGACACTTCTTGTTATTCCATTTTGCCAAAAAACCCAAAAAAAAGGTCCATTTAAATTAGTAGCCACCCCTAAATTAAATTCTCACAAACAAAAAGGACAGTGAAAGAGCAATGTTATGTCCTTGGATTCAGCTTGTAGGAGAAGACTGCAGGTTATAGCACCTCAGGTTCTGGTCACTGATGAACATGTTCTAAGCCAAGAGGAATTATAAACCCAGTACAGAGAAATGTTTTGATAACTCCACCAATCTTCAAACCAAATAGTCTGAACTTCCCTTTCAAATTAGTTTTGTAAATCCCTTAGCGTGGAAAAATGAAACGTGTTTTCAAAATTTAAGCTCTGTGGCATGATTCTTCCTGTGTACAAAGATCTCACTAACTGTGAGATTATTTAATTGCCAGTTTCATCCATATTGTAACAAAAGGCAAGGCATTATCTTTTCTATAGCTTAGTAGTATTCCCCTGTGTATATACCACAATTTCTTTATCCACTCATCTGTTGTTTTGTCCATCTCTTGGATCAGATCTGAGTTGTAAATAGCACTGAAATAAACATGGGTGCTTATACATCATTTTGAATTCAAGTATATTCTGTTCCTGGGATAGACACCAGGACATGGAATTACTAGATCATGTCATAGTTATACTATTAAGTTTTTGATAACTTAATATGAATTCTTATAAAATATATTGATTTCAGGGGTCAGAGTAATAGTACTATGCTTAGGGTGCTTTCCTACATTTGGCTGACCCGGGTTTGATCACCATCATCGGATAGGATTCCCTGAACACTGTCAGAAATAATTCTTGAATACAGAGCTTGGAGTAAACCCTGAGCCACGTTTACTCCAAACCAAAGCGTGTGTCCAAACCAAAAATCCAACTCAAAAAGAATACATTGATTTGAATCTTGGTCTCCTTGGTAATGCCCACTATCCTATGATAACTCTAAATATATCCTCTTACTCTCACTTTGCGGTATGTGACAGAATAACCTATTAGATTGCATTAAATAAATAAGGAATTCTTTTACTCATATAGCAAGAAGTTTAGAATAGGGCCTTTGGCATTAAATGGTTCCGCGAGTTATTGTATTCCGAAAACTTCTTTTATGTTCCTTTAGTTTCTCCCTCACAGAATTATAGAAGCCCTACTGTCGCTTCAACCCTTATATACCTAATAAAATGGTAATGTACAGAACAGTGATGGATGCACCTGGGAGCTATTTCTCTAGAGATCTTTTCAGAAGTTTCTGATTGTCCTCAGAATCATGACATGAACCCAAGGATTTTATCCCCAAGCAACCTTCCAGAGAGCCTTATGCATAGGCAACTCCTCTGCCATGTTCAGTGTTCATCTATAAATGGGGTGAGCAAATCACCTCCTTTTAATTTTATTTGTTGGAAGATACACTTTTGGGAGAATCCAGCAAACAACCTAGAGTATCCCACCCGCGCGGCAGAGCCTGGCAAGCCCCCTGTGGCATATTCGATATGCCAAAAACAGTAACAACAAGTCTCACAATGGAGACGTTATTGGTGCCTGCTCGAGCAAATCGATGAACAGCGGCAAGACAGTGCTACAGTGCTACAGTGCTACACTTTTGGGAGAAATGAAAACTGACTGCTCAGCTCCTGGCCATGGCATGTATAGACTCACTGAACTACCAGGAGCTTTTCTCTGCATGAGGAAGGTAAGAGTCCCTTGGCTCTCAGATAGCCAATTCCACAAATAATTTGAGTTGACTTCTGGCATTTGGCAAGACTGCTTAAAGTTGCCATCTCTTCTGGAAAAGCATATGTTCCTAAAAACAAAATGACGGTGTTTAGTTTCATTTGGTTGAATTCCTCTTTTGTACTGGATGTTTATTAAAATAGTTTCTAAAAGAGACTTTTAACTAGCTCTGAAGATAACTAACATAGAGGGCCAATAAATGAACTGCAGACATTTCTGATGCCTTTAACTATGGGAAAAATTTGCTTAATATGGCAAGAAGAACTATCCCATCCCATCATTCCTACAGTCTACATTTCTGCAATATTCCTTTTTTTCCCCTGGAGGCTTGTTGTTTTCCCCTTGCCTTCTATGGACAAAGAGTCTGAGTCTCAGTGGGATAGTCTTATTAGCTGCTGGGGACTATACTTGCCATCTTACTAAGGAGAATTCATGTGCTCTGAGAACCACATAGTCTATACGATGGCTGCTTCCATAGGAAAAGCATCCTTGAAGCCTTCCTTGATAAGTAATTGGGGTGTCAAGGATACAATTAGGTTGTCTGTTAGGAAAAGAAGTCACAATAACCATTTAGTATGTTGTAAAAGAGTTTCCTTTGTTGGCAAATATGAGCCCAAATAGGCATTATTTCTGCCAAAGATGAGCCTTGGGAGATGAACAGACTTCCAACAAATGGAGAGGAAGTGATTTGAATAGTAGTGTCTGAGAGGTGTGAAAGAGTAAAAGGTAAATGTTGAATTTTTACAGGGAAAAGAGTACTTATGATAATAGAATACAAATTATTATTTTTTTTGATTCTGTGCCAAACCTAGTTGTGCTCAGGGCTTACTCCTATTTTTGTGCTTGGGGAGTGACATAGGGGACTGGGCAGAAAACCTGTGTCAACTGTGTGCAAGGTAAATGACAAGGTAAGTAACCTACTCACCGTATTATCACTCCGCTCCCAAAATTATTTTTAAAGGTAGAATAATTGAGATTGAAATTCTGGGTGAACATTGCCTCTTTTGCAAACCACAACACCCAAAAAGAGAGAGAGAACAAAAGGGAATGCCCTGCCACAAAGGCAGGGTAGGATGGGGAGGATGGGGAGATGGGAGGGATACAGGGATCCGTGGTGGTGGGAAATGGGCACTGGTGGAGGGAATGGTATTTGATCTTTGTATAATTGAAACTCAAGCACAAAAAGTTGTAGTCTACAACTGTACCTCATGATGTCTCACTAATAAAAATTTAAAAAAAAAGAAATTCTGGGTGAAGGTGAGATAAACATGGAAGATGCTGACAACATGCCAAGAGAGTGAGATCTATTGAAGGCCATGGGAAGTCATTGGATATTTTTGAGGAAAGGAGTGATATAATGACTTAAGCTTTCAGAATAATAATTCTTGGATGGCAACAAAAGTGATAGAGATGCAAGTATGAAAGCTGAAGACCACTTATATATCTCATTCAATAAGGCAACAGCGGCAAAGTAGAAATGATGGCTCAGAATTGAGAAACATTGCAGAGAATGAGTTACTGGAATTGACTATTGATTGCAAGTTGTGGTAGAAACTGTTAGTGGTCTCCTAACATCTGTTGTCTTCCCTGAATTAATCTCCTAGGGCTTCCATTAACAAAGTACAACAAACAGCATCATATCATAAATGTCTGGTCTGACAGAAAGCAAGGAGTGGGCAGGATTCATTCCCTTTGAGAGTTGTAAGCTGTAAGAGGGAATCTTTGTCTCTCTTCTAGTATCTGATGATGCTCGCAATCTTTGATATGTCTTTGCTTGTTGTAACTTTGATCTTGCCTCCATTTTCACAAGGCAGCCTTTATTGGTCTTCATCATATTTTTCAGATACCAGTTCTAATGGAGTAAGGACCCACCTTACTAAGTCATCATCAAGTCATCATCTTAACTAATTACACCCACAGTGTTTTTTTCTATATATGGTCACTTTCTGGGATTATAACATAAGTATTCTTTTTTGGGGGGAGGGAGACTTTTAAACTCATAACAAGCCCTTCCATATTTATAGAGCCCTGATTTGGGGGTAGCAACCCAGAACATTTTCACAAGCTTTTATCATGTGTTGGCCAAGAGAGAAGGCAGAAGTGTACAGAATGACTGCTGTTGGTTCTGTAAAATCATTTACATGTGCCGTTCTGACCAGTCTTTATTTTGCCTTCTATCCTGATGTCATCAATAAGATTGTCAAATAAAGCCAAAGTAATTTAACTCTTACAGATAAGGAGTAGGTGTGAGAAAAATTCTGAAGCAGGCTGACTGGATTTTGTGTGTACCCTGGGTACAATGTTAACAAGATTTTCTTTCAATGGATCAACTAAAGGTCCCAGCCTGCAGGCTGTAATATGATATAATTTTTAAAAAAATTTTGGACTAAAATACAGTTAGGTAAGACGTTTAACTTAGTTTTCATAGACTCAATCGTGTTCTATAAATTTTACACCTAGCTTTACTTCTCAGGATTGAAAGAAATGGTAACTGTTAAAATAGTTACTCAGTTGACTTCTGCTATAAATGCAAATATCAAATAATCTACACCACCGGGTCATATGTGATAGTTATCATGTGATACTGAGATGCATGGAGCTTTCTAGTTCAAAGTATATGATTCAGCTGTTTGGGATATCTTCTCACCCCATTAAATGGTGGTTTCTTAACTGGTGTGAGGTACAAATAATGCCTAAACTTTGCCACTCAAAAAACAGGTATTACAGTACATTAAAAATAATACAGAACTGGGAACAGCCTAAATATACAAATTCAGGTAATGTTTTAACAAATATGGCATACTCACAGTTTGTTATGCTATATCATTATTAAACAACTTTCACAATATTTTCAGTAATAATAGAAGACTCATTACATTGAAGGCAAAAAATAACTAATTATGCATTATGGAAAAGATGCATGTATATGTTAAAATGTTTTAGTAAATTTTCCTGGATAAAGTAAATTTTTCTTCTTTCTTTTAGGCTTTCTTATTTTAACATCACAAATATGCATTAAATTTTTATAATAAAGAAATAAGAGCTCTAAAGGAATCTTTTCTGTGATATTGACAGAATTTCCCCCCTGACCAAAGGGACACATCTCATCTTTCACCCTTGTTTTCAGAAGCATGAAAGGGAAAAATTATTTATTCAAATATATCAATACTGTTAGAAAATATAAACACAGAATCAAGGCAAAAAACACCGTGTATTGTGTATATATAAAACTAAGTCTTCTTGATTATGTTTTAATCATAGATCCATAGTATATAAAGATGAAGGTCTGGGAAATCAACATAAGGAAGACACAGGGGTCCCATTTATTTCCAAAATTAGTAAGGATTGTCATCACCAACAAGTCATGCGTCCTCCCGTCCTCCCCTTCAAAAAAAACACAAAAACAAAAACAGAGGGATGAAAGATTTCAATCATCAACTTTTAAAAGGACATAAAAAATGTCTTCAGCCCATATAAAGACTGGTGAGAGTAATTGCTCTAATCAAAGACATATAACCAGAAGCCAAAAGAAGGCCTTTAAAGTAGTCCCTTAGGGAATGTGCTTTAGTGAAACTCAATTGTATATGGTTATTCTTCATTCCCACTAATTGTATTGTAGATGGAAGAGCCGGAAAAAGTGACATGCAGATACTTTTTTGCTTAATGCGGACATTACTTTCTAACTCAGATGTAAAGTCATCTCACAAATACTTATCACTGAACACCAATTAGTTTATAAAAAGATAACTTTCTTTTATTTTGGGGGAGGGGGCAGACTTATCAGAGTAAGCTCAGGTTATACTCCTATACTTCAGTGCTTGGGGAACCATATGTGGTTCCAGGGATGGAACTCTGACTGGCTGTGTGAAAGGCAAGTGCCCTCATTCCTGTACGATCTCTATTACCCTAAAAAAAGATGA
>JAOXYA010134721.1:0-10217 GCA_028565675.1 Sorex palustris | reverse complement strand
ACCGGGAGTATTCGATATGCCAGACACAGTAACAACAAAATCTCTAATGGAGATGTTACTGGGCCCGCTCGAGCAAAATCGACGATCAACGGGAGGGCCTTTACCTTTTTACCTTTACCTTTATTATTATTTTTAGAGGGGGCCATACCTGGCAGTTCTCAAGGGCTACTTCTGGCTCTGTGCTCAAAGATCACTCCTGTGATACTCAGGACACCATGCAGTTCTTTGGGATAAAACCTGGGCCTCGGGGCTGGAGCTACAGCATATTTGCCTTGCACACGGGCGAACAGGATTCGATTCCCAGCATCCCATATGGTCCCCTGAGCACCGCCAGGGGTAACTCCTGAGTGCAGAGGCAGGAGTAATCCCTGAGCATCGCCGGGTGTGACCCAAAAAGGTAAAAAAACAAACAAACAAACAAAAAACCCGGGCCTCATACATGCAAAGCCTGTACCAAGTTCACACAGCTAGCTCTTTGGCTTCTGGGTGATGCCCAGTGAAAGATGGGGAACTTAGAATAGTTATAAGATGAAATCTGTTAACTAGATTTGAATAGGTTCAAAAGTATTGCCTATGTCCTACTCTAGTTTCACGACTATTTTAGCACTTACTAAAGGTACAATTAAACCTCAAATTAAGACTAGTATCAAGAGGAAAGAAAATAGTATTACTACAATGGGGCTGGAGCAAAAGTACAGCATGTAGGGCACTTGCCTTGCAGAAGACTGACATTTGATTTCTGGCACCCCAAATGGTCTCCTGAGCCTGTCAGGATGAATCCCTGAGTACAGTGCCAGGAGTAAATCCTGAGCACCAGTAGCCTGTGGCCCAAACCACCCCCCACACAGTTTCTGGGTCCCTAAAGATAGTACAACAGGTAGGGCATTTGCCTGGCATGTAGCCCACCTGGGGTTGATCCCCAGCATTCCATATGGTCCACCGAGCACTGCCAGGAGTAATTCATTAGTGTGGAGCCAGGAGTAACCCTTTAAGAACTGCAGGGTGTGGCTAAAAACTTAAAAAAAAAAAAAAAGGAAAAAAATGGAAAAATTCTCAGTTTCTGTCATGAGACTGAGATAAAGATGTCTTATTCATAATAAACCTAGTTCTTCACAGTGACTAGAATTGAATAAGTAGCACACAAATTATGGTTGAATTAAATATCTGTAATTTGGGACTATTCAATGTCAAATAAAAGTAACTGCTTAAGCCAATAGATAAGAACCCTAAGAAAAAAACTATAAAAACCAATTAACTTTTTTTAGAAAACTAAAGAATGCTTCAGGAAGAAAAACAGCATTTCTAACAGGATTATCAGTCTTATAACAAATTCGTATTCACTAAAACACAATAATAATGATTTTTGTTTAAAACATTTTTAAGCCCAGATAATAGATAATTTAGGGCATTGAAAAAAATCTAAAACAAAATTAAAGAATTAGAAAAAAATTAACAGACAATACTGGAAAATTAAATCATTTTAAATGCAGCTAACAGACTATTATTTTTTTCAATTGAATTTTAATACATACCAATTATAGTCATCTGGGAGAGAAGAAAACGTAGATTTATGATGACAAACATAATACAAAGCTCCGTCTGCAAAAATATCCCAAGCAGTAAATGGATTTAGTTACTTTGATTAAATCTTTTCACATAAAGCTACTCTCATTCAACTAGTATTTGCTGCATTTATTATGAAACAGAACAAGTAAAATCCGGTTCCCACCCTCAGAAAAGGTCAAAGTCTGGTCTAGACAAGTAAACAGACAAAATATACAAAAATATACAAAATCAGCTCTATCAGGATGGGCAAGCCCTGGGAGAGAGAGACACACAGCTAAGACTATAAATTGCGTATGTAGACTCAAGAATGCCTTTCCAGAAATGTGTCTAAGATGGATTCTCCATTCTAGAGATAACACAGAGGGTAAGGGCAGTCCTCACCTTGCATATCACTGACTTCTGTTTTCTCAATTTATTTTCTCAATTTTGGGGCCACACCCAGCAATGCGCAGTAGTTTGCTCCTGGCTCTGCACTCAGGAATTACTCCTAGTGGTGCTTCAGGCACCAATACGGGATGCCAGAGATTGAACCCAGGTAGCTGCATACAAGGCAAGTGCCCTGTGAAGTGTCCTATCTCTATTGTATCCTCAGCACTGCCAATGATCCCCAGAGCACCTCCTGGAATGATCTCTGAGCACATAGCCAGGCAAAGCAATAGTATAGCAGGTAGGGCACCTGCCTTGCTTGCAAACCCAGGTTTGATCCCTAATACCACATATGGTCCTCAAACCTTACCAGTGCCAAGAGTGATCCCTGAGTGCAGAGTCAGGATGGAAGCCCTGAGCAGCACTGGGTGTGGCCCCAAAACAAAACAAAATAAATGATGTGTCCTCTGAAGGATTAAGGAGGAGTTGGTAGGAGGTAAATAGAATGTTCCCTGCATAAGTAACAAGGTCAAGATGGTAAGGGAGGACATGAGCATTCTGGGTAGTCTAAAAACCCCATCACAGGGCTGGAGCGGTAGTGCAGTGGAGAGGCCATTTGCCTTGCTTGCAGCGGATCTGGGTTTGATCCCTGGCATCCCATATGGTTCCCTGAGCACTGCCAGGAATAATTCCTGAGTGCAGAGCCAGGCTAGGTATGACTCCAAAAGACAAAACAACAACAACAACAAAAAAACCCCTGCATCATGAATGGACTGCATAATTCTTAAGTGGGAATATTAAGTAATGGAATGCAAAATAAATTTTTCTAAAGTGACATTTCTCTTGGAATACTGTCTGACTTAAATCCAATCATGCACAGCTTTGTAACGGTCTACCTCACAATTCAATAACAAAAGTTAAAAAAAAAAAAAGTAACATTTCTGAAGGCTGGAGAGCTAGTATAGCAGTTAGGATGCTTGCTCTGCACACATCCCTGGGGTGTTCAATCCTGGCAACCTCTAAGTTCCCTCGAGTACCACTAGGAGTGATCCTGGAGCACAGAGCCAGGAATAACCCATGAGCATTGCCAGGTGTGACCCCAAAACAAACAAGCAAAAAACCTAACACATCTTTATCAAAATGCTCCCATTTCAAAACAGTTTTCTTTTCCAGTATACCTGCAAATTCAAAAGCAATATTTACTTGTCATTTTAAGGTTTGTGAAAGAACTCTTTGTGTTCAGAGTAATCTTTATATAAAGAAAAAGTGCAGATGTAGATCAGCACAGTTAAAAGCAAGTTCTGGATATATCTTGGTTAAAACCAAGTATCAAGTTCTCTCAACTTAGTCTCTTGTTCCTCAGCAGAAAATTCCATTCTCACCTTGTTGAAATGGCACTCATCCTTCAAAGGATGAGTGCCAATGCTACTCTTTCATGAAATCCTTCTTCCACTTTCTGCCCCACCCCACAACCCACATGAGAGAGGGGAAAAGTGTCTGTTTCATAAGTTCCACAACCAACACTTCATCTACATACCTTCCGTGTACAAGTCCCAGTCTTTCGCTACGTCAATTTTTCTATGTAATAAAGATGTATCTGCCCACTTTGCCTGCCTTTCCTTTCCCCAAAGATCATATACCTAAGTCTGAAAGAAATTCTTGTCACAAAGTACAAAAAAAGTTTGGACAGAAAAAAAAATCATCCAAAAAATGTCAACCTCCAAACTCTACTGATGTAAGAAAACAAAGCACTAAGAATTAGAGACTTAAGCTCATCTCTCAAGAACTTTGCAGTTAATTGGGCTAAAAATAAGGCAAATTAGAGCATAATATAAAAATATTTAATTATTTTATTCTATTGTCTGACAATGTTGAGGATCCTCCAAGGATTAGCATTATTGGGAATTTGTATTCTTTGAACACAGACCAGCTGAGTGATGCACACAAACATGTTCACTGCAGGGTTGGGTAGCAGAAGCTGGAGCGACATAAAGGTCTGTGGTTGGTGTTTCTTGAGATTCCACTGTTATACAGCAATGTCAGTGTCAGGAGTAGTTTCACACCTTTGTACATGTGTGTGCAATATCACACGGCAGATTGCAACCAAAACTTGATAATGTGTATAGGGTAGAATTAGGCGTTCTTGGCCAGGGATGTAGCTCAGTGAAAGGGCACATGCTACCCATATATGAGTTCCTGGATTTAATCCCCTGCAATGAAAACAAGTAAGTATTCTTAAGTAGACAGGAAAGAAAACTCAATACAATTTTTTTTCAGTTCAACAATAAACTTGTAATTTTTTACTCTGCCCTTACAAAATCATATCCCATTCTACTTCACAGTCCAGGGACATCTTATTTCCAAAGATATCTGCTTCACTTTCAGTTTAATTAAATTCCTTAAGGCCGGGAACCAGACCTTGTTCAATTCTGTGTCCCTTGACAGTGCCTACCCATTAAAAAAAGTAGTTACCTAACCACCTCAAAAATGTTCACTGTGGGGGCTGGAGAGAGTACAGTTCCCAAAATGAACATTTTAGAGGTGACATTTTACCAAGAGAATTTCCACATATGATATCAAATATTCTATATATACACAAGCATACCTCCCTCTATTATGCTCTGCATTTTACTGCACTTCCCAGAAACTGTTTTTCACAAACTGAAGATGTGTGACAATCCAGCCCCAAGCACATCTATCGATGCCATATGTTCACAAGCGTGTGCTCATTTTATGTCTGTTACATTTTCTAATTCTCATGAAATTTAAAATCTATTCATTACTTTTACATTAATGGTGTTCTGTGATCAGTGATCTGCATCGTAATTGTTTGGAGACCCACACCCTACAATCACGTAAGATATGGAACTTAAATGACAAATGAGTGTGTTCCCACTGTTCCACTGCCTCCTGTTCTTCAGGCCTCCGTTTCCTAAGACACAATACTGGAAAATGGGACAGTTAATAGCCTTGCAACTGTCTTAATGGTCAAGTGAAAGGAAGAGTGCTTCACTTTAAACTGAAAGCTAAAAAAATTAGGCTTAGTGAACAAATCACGTCAAGTTAAAATGGTCCAGAAGCAAGGTTCAGGCCAGAGAGTACAGCGGAGAAGGTGTTTGCCTTGCACACACCTGATGAAGGATACCATCACAAACACCACATATGGTAACTCCCCTGCAGTCAGGGGTACAAATCTAAGCACAAAGCCAGGACTAAACTCTGAGCAATGCTGCATGTGGCCCCCAAATAAAAACAAATAGAAAAAAAAAGCAAGATATTATATACCAAACAGCTAGCCAACTTCTGAACCCAAAGAAAAAATTTTAGAAAGAAATTAAATGTGCTACTCCAGTGAACACGATAAGAAAGTAAAATATGGGTTGGAGAGAGAGTACAGTGGGTAGGGCGCTTGCCTTGCATGCAGCAGACCTGGATTTAATCCCTGGCACCCCATATAGTCCCCAGAGCCTGCTAGGTCTCCAAACACTGCCCAGAGTGATCCCTAAAGATTGAGTCAGGAGTAAGCCCTAGGCACCACTGGGTATAGACCAAAAAACAAACAAACAAAAATAATATTTAACAAAGTTAACTCTCTTGATAGGTGCTAACGTACCTGATAACCTTAAATTGAAGCCAGTGTTCAATGACCAATCTGAAAGAAATCCAGAGATAGAGAGCACAGAGGGTAAAGGCACTTTGGAAATACAGAGATAGTTAAGTGCTTGCACGCAATGTAACCAAAACCAGTTCTATCCATGGCAGCCCATATGATCCCCCTGCACCAATAAGGGGTGACCCCTGAGCAGAGAGTGAGGAGTAGGCCCTGAGCACCACTAGGAGTGTCTCCAAAACAACAATTAAAAACTCATTACTGCTCAATGACAATGCACCTAGTCACCGAGCTCTGGAGATGTCAAAGGTTGGTAATGGCATGCCTGCTAACGCATCTACTCTGCAGCTCATGAATCAGTCTGTTCAGAGAGATCATCTAGTCGCAAAAATTTCTCAGATACCTGTTCCCAGCTGAGACACCCAGGACACTCTAAAGCAGAGTGGGCCAGGGCCCGCCCAAACAAAGCCGCTCACTCCCTCCATCCAAGTGCCTCTAGCCTGACTCTGTCGTCTCAAGATTGAGCCTCACAGAGAAATTAATCTGTCAAAAAAACTCAGGTACACAGGTCCCTGTGACTGAAATTCCTAGGCTTTCTCAGAGTTGCGATGGGCTTCCCTGTACTTCCGGAAGCCCCAGCAGTCACACCCATGAACCACCTCCACCACCATGTAAGTTCCTCTACCAGCCTCGCTCTGGAGACTCATAAATAAATCTCCGAAGAGGGAAAAAAGAAAAAGAGTCATTTCAACTTTCAAGTCGTATTAATTAAGAACTACATTTCATTGAAATACAGAGATTACTCTCATAGGTCTGGGCAAAGTTAATGAAAAGCCTCTTCAACACGCCAGACGCCATGACGGCCATCAGTGCATGAGACATTGGAGAAGGTCAAAATAACAACATTAACAGGAGTCTGGGAGAAGTTGACTACAACCCTTCTGGACGATTTTCAGGAGTTCCAGACTTCAGTAGGGAAAGTAACTGTAGGGTCAGAGAAACAGTACAGGGTTAAAGCACAGATTTTGCATGCGGTCAACCCCCGTTCAATTCTCAGTATAGCCTGTTTTTCCAAGCACAGAACGAGGAATAGATCCAGCACCAGTAAGTGGGGCATAAAACACAAAAATCAGACGTAGTGAAAAAACGTGATGTGAACCCTGAAGATGTAACTGGATGGCTGTTATCTCACAATGAACTTTGGGTGGCTGCAGGGTTTGGGCCACACTTGGCAGTGTTCAAGGCTTACTCCTTGCTCTGTGCTCAGAGGGTCATCCCTGGCAGTGCTTTGGAGATCGTGTGGTGCCAGGAATTAAGCCAGGGTTGGCTGCATGCAAGGCAAGTACCCTAAACCCTATACTATATCAATGGTCCCTCATAATAAAATTTTAACAGATAAGGAGTTGCCTCCTTTTTTGTTGCTCTTGTTCTGCTTGGGGGCCATACCCGGCAGCAGCAATGCTCAGGGTTGCACAATCAATGCTGGGTTCGTGCTCGGTGATCACTCCTAGCAGAGCTCAAGAGGCCATGCAGGTGCTGGGGATTAAACCTGGGCTCTTGAATGCACAGCTTGCGTTCAACCTGTTGAGCGATCATTCCAGTCCCAGGAGAAGAAAAGAAAAATGTTCTCCTGATATATACTACTATATTAGTATATATTTTATGCTATATACATATATATACTATATTATATATAATAGTATATATGTACATATATACTATTATATATAATACTACTCACAGAAAAGTTGCTGTAAAACATGGATGACTTTTTTTTTTTTGCTTTTTAGGTCACACCCGGCAATACAAAGGGGCTACTCCTGGCTCTGAACTCAGGAATTACTCCTGGTAGTGCTCAGGGGACCATATGGGATACTGGGAATCAAACCCAGGTCGGCTGCGTGCAAGGCAAATGCCCTACCTGCTGTGCTATCGCTCCAGCCTCGAGAATTTTTTAAACTATATAAATGTAGTTAAAGCAGCAATAATGCTTGAGAGGATTTTGAAAGTTCTACTGTGGTATCTGAGAGCTTGGCAAGCTACCAAGAGTATATATATATATGCCAAACACAGTAACAACAAGGCTCACAATGGAGACGTTACTGGGCCTGCTCGAGCAAAATCGATGAACGGGAGGACAAGTGACTACTGTGGGTATAGTCCAGACAAATAGCACGTAAGAGCATCCAGAGAAATCTTGCTTTTGGTGTTGTTTTGTTTGCTTTTGGGCTACACCCAATGATACGCAAGACTTATTTCTGGCTTGGCACTCAGGGACCACTCCTGGCAGGGTTTGGGGTCCATATAGGGTGCTGGGGACTGAACCTGGGTTGGCGACATGCAGAGAAAGCGGCCCACCTGCTGTACTATATAGCATCAAGAAATCCTTCTTGGAAGGAGGAGTCTGGCAACCTTTCTGTTTCCTCATTTTCAGAAACTACCATAGCCATCCCAGCTTTCTGTAGTCAGTGGGTTGCTGATCATCAGTCATCATCAAAACTTTTTTTAAAAAAAGAAATAATGTGCATCTAGAAGACTGTGTTATTGTATGAACATAACTTTTATAATGCACTGGAAAACCCAAAAGCTCATGTAACTTGCTATACTCCAAATCTACAATGACTCCAAGGTATGCCTACAAATTAGGACTGACACCGAAGCTAACCTCAATCAACCCAAAGTGACTCAATGTACCAAAAGAATTTCAATGACAGCTCTCCATTTCTCCATTGCTTACACGCTTGCCCACATAACCACTATTATTATAGAATAGTCTGTCATTTAATTTTCAAATGCTTGATAACCTAAGTTACTGTCTGGAAGAAGGCACAGCAGACAGTGCACTGGGCTAAGTAGGATAGGAAGAGACTGAGACACCGGCTATAGATCTCAGCTACCAGGTATGCACCCACGGGTAAAGGTCTGAGGGCCAGAGAACTCTTCACAAACCAAACCAGCACATAGCCTTCCACTTGGAATTAAACAATGCTGCAAGATACAATGGCTTAATATGCTTTAAAAGTACAAGAAGATATTCTACATTCCCAGAACTCTTAAAGGCTTTTTTGTTGTTGTGTTATTGTTTTGGGGCCAAACCAGTTATACTCAGGGCTTACTCCTGTTCTGCACTAAGGAATCATTCCTGGTGGGCTCAGAGGATCATATGGGGTGCTGTGCATCAAACCCGGATTGACCACATGCAAGGCAAACGCCCTAGCTGCTGTACTATCATTCCATCCCCCAATTCTTTTAAGAAGCCTTAAAGCTTCTTCTGGAACTTAAGAACTTTTTCAATTTTTGCTCATTGAATTTTACTCCATAGTCATGGTTTTATTTGATCCCTGTACTATCTTTCTAGCATCTACTTTTGTTTGTTTGGGGGCCATACTGGCAGTGTTCAGGGTTGACTGCTGGCTCTGCACTTAGGCGATGCTCAGGGAACTATATGGGGTGCCATGGATCGAACCCAGGTCATCTGTGTGGAGGGCAAAAAGCCCTTCCGGCTGTACTATCTCTTTGGAACAACTTTTGATTTTTCTTTTCTTAAGCCAATAAGGAAGACTGAAGAAAGGAAGAAAAGCTTGGACACAGCTTCAGGCAACTATAACACCTGAGTATTCTGATCTCCCATCAGCCTTAGGTCTGGGTGCCTGTGAAGCACAGGGCAAGGATGGGCAGCAAAGGCCTCTGTGCCAACTCTCAACAACAAAAAGGCTTCCAGATCATCAGAAGCTGGCGTAGGGGCTGGAGGCACAGGGCAGTGACTTCGGGTGCCTGCATCGCTCCACGGACTAGGCATGATCCTGACGGCTCTGCAGTGCATGGCAGCTCTGCTGTGAAGAGGAGCGCAACTCCCAGTAAGGACCAGTCAGGAAAAAGGCAAGTGCCTTGGTCGGGAAGTGTGAGCCCAGGGAATCATCCGGGTGAGCACCGCAGTGAGCCATGCAAGCATTACCACCAGAATATGTGAGCCCAACTAAAGCATGGGATTTCTTAGCAAGCACACGTGCAGGCATTCCCATGAAGAGTGAAAACCCTTGCGCACCACAGCACACTGCACAAGCACCACAGCCTGATGTGCCGTGATCAAGAGACATGTGCACACCACAGCCAGGCACAGTGTGACACCCTCACCCCCACCCCCCAGTCACAGCAATGCCATCAACAACGAAGGGAAGGCAGATGGGGTGGAAACTGAAAAGAAAAGACCACAGTTTCATTCTCATTCTGAACTCCGGTTAACAGCTAAAGTCTCTCAGCAATCTCCCTTTCTACTTATATGCAGTTTTACACACTTTACCTGGATTTTCAGTCTTTCCCCCATATTTCAAAAGCATTCAATTAGACAGTAAACAGGGAACACAAAGAAAGAGATTCTGGTCATGCCAGGAGCTACTATCAGAAGTTGGCTGATAGAGCCAAAGAAGAAGAAGAAAAACTAAGCAGGGCTACTTTAGGAACAAAAGCAGAGTTTACAGAAAGGGAAAGAAGAATGGAGGGTGGTTAACTGGGCATAAAATTTAGGTAATCTACTTATATGTCATGTTTTGACTGTCAATATCCATTAACAGAATCTGAATAAAAAACTATATGGTGGGGCCACGTCCACTTGCCCACATACCACATTCCACATGATGGATATGTCATTCCCAATGTTCTCCCTTCTGAAATCCAA